>JXSR01S075179.1:67196-78245 GCA_000969725.1 Ophiothrix spiculata | reverse complement strand
CTATTTGACGTGAGTTTTTGTTTTGCTTTTATATAAGAATAATATATTATTATTATTTCACTGAAATACGCACCTGTGAGTTTTTCTTTACGTTGATAAGTAGTTGCTTTCTACTATGCGATCGTTCAGTCGGCATACAGTGTGTGTTGGGTGCTGAATTCGGTAGCCCGAGTTAGCAACAGACTTCAAATTTTTTATCGTATTTTTTAGGTAAATTAGCCTCCGCTGCGCGGAGGCTAGGGGACCAGCTATGAATTCGGCAATGTTTACGTTCATAGAATGGGCACTTGATGTTAAAAGATAACATTCACACATTTTGGATATATTTTCCGGGTTATTCTCTTTGATGTACAGGAGAGGAAAACACATGGTTATTATTGCCCCAACAACACTGTACTAGTACACTGATCTCAATAAAAAGATGGATATTTTGAACACCTCGACTTGTATTGTAATTTTGGGGGTCCGCTTGCTGTCCAACGACTCGCTAGTCCGAAGGCTCGCTATTCCGAAACGATATTCAATAGGGAAAATATAACATTGAAAAAGCCTCGCTAGTCCGAAAATACAGCTCGCTAGAGACTAGTCTGAAGGTTCGCTAGTCCGAATAAGAAAATAGGCTCTTCAGTCCGAATTTTAAAAACAACACGCTAGTCTGAATGTTAAAAACAGCTCGCCAGTCTGAATTTAAATAACTTATTAACAGCTCGCTAATCCGAATTTCAAAATAGGCTCTTCAGTCCGAATTTTAAAAACAACACGCTAGTCCGAATGTTAAAAACAGCTCGCCAGTCTAAATTTAAATAACTTATAAACAGCTCGCTAATCCGAAATCTAAAATAGGCTCGCTAGTCCGAATTTAGAAAACAGGTCGCTAGTCCGAATTTTTAAAAACTGTAATAGAAATATGCACATTTATTCTCCTATTCGGAATAAAAAGCTGTTTTTAAAATTCGGACTAGCGAGCCTATTTTAAAATTCAGACTTTCGAATTTTGAAATTCGGACTAGCAAGCTGTTATTTAAATTCGGACTGGCGAGCCGTTTTTAAAATTCGGACTAGCGAGCTGTTTTTGATATTCGGACTAGCGAGCCTTTATAATTCGGACTGACGAGCCTAAATTAAGATTCGGACTATTGAGCCGTCAGACTAGCAAGCCGTCGGACAAGAGAGCTTTCGGACTAGCGAGTTGTCGGACTAGCGAGCTGTCCCCTAATTTTGTGTCAGTTTATGTACCCTTGGATATGTTCATTTGTCAGTGTGAATAATATTCGTTTATTTAAAGCAACCAGTTCATAGATTTTTTTTTGGGGGGGGGGATACTCACTTTTCATAGTTTTTTAGGTTTTAAGGGGGGAGGGGTAAAAAGGATAGGCATCAAAACTAGTCTATATGTGCTCAAAGAATTATATTTACTATTATTATTACATTTTGTATCAGTATTTTTTTTTATTGATTGATTTTGAGAGCTTGAGAACCGATCGTGGCTAGTGCCGAGAATTTAAATTTGATGTACATCTGTTTAGAACCAGAAATTTATTTTTTCTATGCTAATGAAAATAACCTTTTACTCCAGGTTTAGGATAGGAAAATTAAGTATAAATATCCTGTGGAGACTGTGCGGAGTGTTGCAGTGCATATTTGATGAAAATTAACATTGTTTTGACGTACATTTTTTTGATTTCACATTTAAATTATCAAAACAAAGCTTTTTTTTTTATAATTTCCTTTCCTTTTCATTCTACTTTATTTTTTTGAGGGGGTCCATCCCCTCGTAAAATTTAAGGGTGGAGGCATGTCATTAGCTTTCTGGTTGGTTTTAGTAAAATTTGTATGACAACTATATAGATCGCGATGGACAAGGAACATGTCAAGATCTGAATATGATAGTGAGTTGACTTCAATTTGGTTCATGAATAATCATTGGACAATATCACATAGGATCATGAATATTCAGCAGATGAAGACGCATGAATATTTATTAGACGACTTCACCTGACAACACTTTGGTTATTTAATGACCAAACACACCTGGGTTCATGAATATGTCGCATATAAAGTTGATGTATTTCCTTGATTAGCTAACATCACCTTAGTTTGTGAGAATTTAGCAAGTAATGTTAATTTAGTTCATGAATATTAAAATAATTAGATGACATCACATTGGTTCATAAAAATATTCAGAAGGTGACATCACTCTTGCCATGAATATTTAGTAGAAGTCACCTCGGTACATGAATTTTGTCACATTGGTTCATAAATGTTAATTATGTGATGTCATCTTAGTTGATGAATATTTTTATCTATTAACTTGTGTTTTATGAATATGGTAGAGGATATGACCTAGAATCATGAATATTCAATGTCAGATGGGTTTACGAAAACACGTTAAAACATGCTTATGATTAAACATTGGGCTATTTACGCTACACATCAATTACCTTTGCGAATATTCATGAATTTATTCAGATGACGCATCAGCTAGGTTTATAAATATTCATAAGATGTCACCTATGTTAATATAGGCCTTTATACATTCATATAGGCCTATATAGATCTCTTCATGTGTATAGACCTATATAGGTCTATACATGCTTATAGGCCTACTATATGTGTAGGCCTATGCATGCATTTTAAACTATATTGATCTATCTATGCATGCATATAGGCCAATACGTGTGCATAGGTGCATATATAATGCGTATGCACGCTAGGCATGCACGCCTTAGAGACCTATATCACTATAAAGGGGAGTGTGGGAGAGCAGTTATATTAGAGCACAAATTTTGTAATGAAGAGGTTCGAGTCTTGGGCATGTCTGCTCATGTCTCATTGTTTCCTTTTGGCAAGAAACTTTACTCTTCATATTGCACATGAATATTCATTATATGACATCAGGTTTATGAATTTTCAGAGGCTGACTTCAGCTATATTTATGAATATTCATAAGATGTCACCTATGTTTATAATATTATTAACTAGATGACATCACCTTATAGATATGTCACCTAATAGCTTGGTCACATTAATCGTATGAGCGGCTTACGAGCGGTGTTTAGTACATCTAATAGGACCACGCTACGCCCTCGTTGCTCGCTTTACCCACTGCTCGTGGTCCTTTTAAATGGACTAAACACAGCTCGTGGGTTGATCGTACGATTATTGTGACCAAGCTTTTAGTTGACAAGATTTTGAGTGGTA
This sequence comes from Ophiothrix spiculata, assembly GCA_000969725.1. Taxonomy (NCBI): domain Eukaryota; kingdom Metazoa; phylum Echinodermata; class Ophiuroidea; order Amphilepidida; family Ophiotrichidae; genus Ophiothrix; species Ophiothrix spiculata. The sequence goes on along the minus strand of JXSR01S075179.1, from coordinate 75,044 downwards.
CTACGGAAAATACTTGCCATAACACCCTGACATCAATGACATGTTGAATAATTTTTATTTACCCTTTTTTCAGGTATATAGCAGTATGAAAGTATGCCACGCAGTAACACGGGTGCCAACTACAACTGTGCAGTGGCAACCTGCACCAACACAACCAGACAATTAAAAAATTGGAAACTTTCTTATTGTGAAGAACATAAATGCCCACATGGTTCCAAATTTGTTGGAGGAGCATGTACTTGTAAACCACCATTTACATTTTTCCCTTTTCCAACTGTGAAAAAAGACCCTGAAGGCAGGAAAAGTTGGATTCAACGCATTGGGCGAATTGATCCACAGACTAAGAAGCTTTGGGAACCAAAATATTACAGCAGAGTGTGCTCAACGCATTTTGTAGACGGCGAACCAACAACAGACAACCCTCTGCCTTCACTTAATCTTGGTCGCAGACTTCCAAGTGTGCCGCAAAAACAGAGAAAGCCTCCAAAGGACAGAAGTGCAAAAAGTACTCAACCCCCAAATGAAGATGACAGTGACGTGGACATGGTTCACAGTCCATCACCTCCGCCACCTTTATCACCATTGCCAGATGTAAATATATGCACAGTGAAAGAGGCTCTCGCTGAACATGATTATGACTATCCAACATGTAGATGCGAGGAAGGCTGTGTTTGTAGAGGTACTGCTAAAGTTATTGATGATTTAAGATCCCAACTGGAGCATGCAACTCAAGATGCAACTAGTCAATCAAAAAAACCATTGACATACATCGATCTTAAGGACTCGGAAATAAAGACATATACAGGCCTCAAAAATAAGGAAAATTTTGAGGCATTGTTTGGATACCTTGAACTTAATGCTAAGAAACTTAAACTGTATTGCAAAGGTGAACAGGCAAGTGATAACAATCAAGGCCCAAAGAGAAAGTTACAGCTTGCAGATGAACTTCTCCTTTCCCTAATGCGACTTCGTTTAGGAGTTTACAATGAAGACCTGGCAATAAGGTTTTGCATCTCAGCTTCCTCTGCCTCGGCAATATTCAGAACTTGGATTCTATTTCTTTCTGAGGAATTAAAATGTTGCATTTGGTGGCCAGATAAGGACCAGGTAAAGTACCATTTGCCTCAAGGGTTCAAGAATGCATTGTACAAGGATGTACGTTGTATCATAGATTGCACTGAGGTGTACATTGAACGGCCCAGAAACTTATACCTACAAGCCTTAACATGGAGCTCATACAAGTCACACAACACCGTCAAATTTTTGTTGGCCATCACACCCAATGGCCTGATATCATTTGTCTCGGACACTTGGTGTGGAAGAGCTAGTGACAAGCACCTAGTTCAAGATTCAGGATTTCTTGACAAACTGGAAGCTGGCGACAAGATAATGGCAGACAGAGGGTTTCCGATTAATGAAGAACTCATTTTGAAACATTGTACACTAGTCATTCCTCCAGGCAAACAAGGACAGGAGCAAATGACTCATGATGAGGTGCAGCGGACTAAAGAAGTTGCTAACTTGCGCATTCATGTGGAGCGGGCAATACGCCGCATGAAATGTTTCAACATCTTGAGGGGAAGTTTGCCATGGGCAGCCATTCCACTTATTGATCACATCATCATTGTATGTGCAGCCTTGTGTAACTTCCAGGAACCCCTTGCTGTTTGAGTAAAATATCCTTTATGTAAATTATCTGATTCGAAAATTTAAATTGTGTCGTAAAAGTCGCATAGTCAAAATCAAAGCGTGTCATTTAAGCAAAGTGCAATATTCCATTAAGTTATGAACCTTTGTGTGCTCATGCTTCTCCATACCTCTAAATTGTTGAGTTCTTTAACGTTCAGGTGACAATCAACTCAAAACTCTGGTTATCAATTTACAACTTATGACTTGTAGTGTTATTATTCAATGGCTAATCTAGGTAAAGCACTTCATCTGGTAATCTATTTGAAGCGGATTGTTTGAACATGATTGGGAACATGTTATTCAAAGATTCATTGTAAGATTGATTTAGATTTCAAGACCAATTCTGAGAAGTAAAACAAAGTACATATCCCAAACAAAAAGCAGACAACATTTTTTAAAGATTTTTGTCATCTGGATGACCACTTAAAATGCACGATGATCATTACGATATCTGTTTCTTCTTTCAAAAATGACCTTGCTGTGTTGTGCGTAACTAGCTTCCGTATCGTGGTGCATGTTTGACCAAGATTGCTTATAGTTACGCGCTTAGCGCTGTACTTACAAGTACGTCACAAATCATATAAGTGGATCAAGTGAAAAATATGTTTATCAAAATACAATGTTTCCATTCAAGTTCAAACAATTTGAATAGCAGTGTAGCTAGATACATGTACGAGTATTATCCGTTCTTCAGACCGGTGATTTCAGGTGCTACATCTTTGTACATAAATTTATTTTTTTAACTAACAGTTCTCTATAATGAAATGTCTAGTAATAGAACTTTTTGATATTGACTTTACTGAAAGGTTTTATTTAACAGGTGCTTATGTTTACAATCTGGTTCAAACAGTTTGAATATCAGTATTGCCACATTTGGTCAGTTCTCCATACTACTGAATTAGGTGCTATCGCACATTCCATGTATATAAATTTATTTTTTTACTAACACACACAAATTGATACAAATTTATTTTTTACTAACACATATTATACATTTGTAAGGTTTATTTGAAAGGTGCTAGACGGTGTGTTAATTTCCAAGGGGAAATGATTCTAACCATACCCCACATTTTTCAGATTTCTGGATTAAAACTATGGTCCTTCAGTGACTGAAATTTAGATATTTTATTAGTCACTTCAGGTCCACAGTATTAACCAGAGATCTTCAAGTCAGTATATATTTGTATACTATTGCCAGAATGAAAAAGCAGTCAATATTTGTTATATACCGATTCTGTTTTGACCAGGCAATAGTAAAAACTATTGACTGGCTCAAATCATGCCCATCGGTATATGATTTGTCCTATTGCTTGCTGAAAACAGAATCAGTATACAAATATTTACTGCTCATGAGGGCAAGTGTGCAAAATATCTACCCTCGGTGACTGGAGACCGTGGGCCTACTATTGCCCCACACCAAAGGTGGAGGGCAATGGTAGGCCCACGGTTTCCAGTCAACGAGGGTAGATATTTTGCACAATTGCTGGAATAAAGAACAGTAAATATTTGTTTTATATACCGTATAAAAATATTCTTGTCATTTGATAACAGTGCATAGTGCCCTACTGAGTTAGTAAGCTTACCGTGCATGCTTAGCCTAGCATAGCTCTCACCAAATGCAAGCAAACTGCATTTTGACAGTCTAATGCAGTGTCAACCAATCAAATGACAAGAATGTTTTCATGCGGAATATAAAATATTGACTGCTTTTTCAATCTGGCAATGTGATCTTGAAACCATCATCTCTTTGGTCTTGGGAAATATGTTGTGTAATATATCTCAATCTTGATCATTTCTGGGCAATAGTGTAAACTTACTATTTAATTGCTCTCATAAGTTTTCAATATTTTGAATCAAAATACGAGAGTACAGCAATTTTAGAACTTGGATCATTGCCACATTATTTTAATAAAAGTATGAAGTTGCATGAAAACAGTGTTTTACATGTGAATACATGTATTTAGAATTAAAACAACTAATAAAGCTATTATTGAACAACTGGTCGTATTTTGGTGGATTTTTATAAAGTTAAATCTCGAGGGTTGAGTGCCAGAAGACTGTAAGTCAAACAAACCATAAAGCCGTAACTCAGTCATACCCCAACTGAATAGTAATGGTCAATTCCAAATAGACCCAAATCAATGTCACAGATTTTTGTCAGTTCCAGAAGGTTTCATCTCGGAGTTACAAAAAATTGAGTTTCGGCCTTCTGGCACTTAACCCTCGATCTAATATGTATCGGTTCAAATCAAGTCATGTCATAAAACATGACTGCCAAGAAGTAACAAATGATGACTGCTTTAATCATAAGGTGTAAAGAAGTGCCACTCTTTCTTCCCCTGGGATTCAACCCCCTTCCCCCAAAAAAGCCAATGAAAAATAGATACGTCTTGAAAGAGAACAGTTTTACGACAAATATTGAGTGCTCTTTTTTCTCGGGAAATACTTCAGTGACTAAAATTGCCCTGTGAACATTTCTTTTACTCTTCAAAATTATTCCCACAAAAAACTGGCCAACGTGAAACAATCATAGTGGCAAGCAACAATTTAACAGGGCGAATTAATTTAGCCGTGCCCAGTGCATATAAAATTAAGACATGCAATATAAATCGAAATTAAAGCTATCTATATATGGCAGTTTGAAGTGATCGTTTACGATTCTCCGCCAAATGTCAGTAAATGCAAAATGTCCTGCAGTTAAAATTTGCATACATGCCATATCATGTGTTTTGTCATGAATAGCCAAATGACATTACCAGCGCCACGCTCTACCAACTGAGATAATGAATCAGATGGGGAGGAGCGGTCAATTTTAAATCTAGGACTTCAGCTTTAACCCTATTCCTCTACCATCTTCTCATCCGAGAAGCTTGTAAGCATTGCTAAGCAGAGTGCTAAGCAGATGACTGTTTGGTAAACATTTCGAAATTCAATTATTACAAACAGAGATTGGGATAAAACGTGGGGAAATTACAATTGTATGAATACATTTTGTAAAGCTAAGTTGGTAGAGCGTGGCGCATTAGTAATACCATGGCCACAGGTTCAAATCCAATCATACAAATAATCACATTGCTGATCATCATTCATGTTGTATACAGAATTTGATTTACAAGAATAAAATTACCTACGAAAACTGTATTTTTTATAAGGGTGTGAATTGATCAAGATATGTTAAAATTATTGGTTAAAATCACTACTTGGACTCCCTGGGGCCAAAGGGCTTACTGCGGCCTACATAAATGTGATGATTCACCCCGAAAAGGGGTAGCATAAAAAAATATGTTCACAAAATGAAACTTTAAAAAGTGAAATGAGATATAGGCCTACTATTAGTTTTACAGACATTGATTTGCGGCATTTTCTAGTTTACCCACAGGGCCAAAATGTTATACACATGTGCATGTAAAATAAATAAATTGCAGATGATATATAGTGCACTACGCTAGTAGTACGCGGCTCCCGTAAATTGTCATTCAATGGGGCCTCAGCACACTTTACAGAGAGTTCTAATCATTGGTTAAAATCACTACTTGGACTCCCTGTTGCCAAAGGGCTTACTGCGGCCTACATAAATGTGATGAGTCACCCCGAAAAGGGGGGCTTTGTGACGGAACACTTTTTCAAGATACAAGTGAAAATAGGCAGCAAAAAATAAAGAAAATAATTAAAATTTCCAGCAGATTTTCTGTTTTAAAATTTGATCGATCGCCTTGATCAATTTCAACAAATAAGGTGTTATTTTAAATAAAGATTAGAAAATGCTGCAACAGATGAAATGATAAAACCAAAATTGATATAATCTGCAAAGTCCCCCTTTCGAAGTAAACCATCACAAATTGGCGCAACCCTATCCAGTCTGACCATATCTTGATCAATTCACACCCTCATAGCAAATACAGTTTTCGCACACTCAGCTCCAGCTGGACTCCAACACAAAACGATCAATTGAATCTAAAGAGACCATGATTAACAGTCCGGGATCTAACCGACTGAGCTAGCGAGAACTATATAAGGTCTTACTTATTATCTACAGAATACTTATGTGTTGAAAAGTTACCTGCACAAAGTCAAAGTCACCTGCATATGTGCAGGTGGTAAATCAAACCAAATTGAAGTTTGGGTTTTAATTAAGATAAAGATCAACACACATTTGTATAATCGTATGTACATGTCCATATGTTTCAAGAATCATCATACTTTACATGTATAACTGACATATTTTAAAGAATTGTGACAATGTTTTGAATACTGGTATGAAATATTACAGTAGAAACTCATTATAACGAAGTTGCTGGGGACAGACAAATTACTTCTTTATATCCAATATTTCGTTATATAAGGGTTTTTAAAACAATAAAAAACAAAAGAAATTAGTAAAATGGTACCGGAAAATTACTACTTTATAACAGGGCTTTTCTTATATCAGATTTCGTTATAATGAGTTTCTACTGAATAATTCAATGCATGGTAAAGGTGGTACATTCAGAAAATCAACATTGGACGAATGGATACGGTATCTGCATATGGATAACTTCTGTATACTAGTCCAGTTCCAGACAAGGTTGTCCTTCTATAGATCTTATTTGCATTTTGGACAAAGGAGATATTCATCATCTAAAGCCTCATCGTCAACATCCAAAATACCAGCACAGACAAAATGAGCACGTTTTGAACAGCTTTGGCATACATACCACTTGTCTAGCCATGAGTGATTGTAAATCAACGCCTTGCACAAATAATCACAGGTAACACAGGCTTGATCTGTGGTAGCTTCGGTTTGTTTTTTCGGTGGTGCGATCAGCTTTTTTCCTTTACTTACACTTGACTTTCTCACATGCAAATCAACCTTTGGAAAGGTTGGGCTTGCAGGCCTCTCTTCTTCATCAGATTCTATTGCATAGATTTCCTGAATGATTTGCAAATCTTCATCATTGTCTGATTCTTCGAACTCTTCACACACACGGTGCAATGTAGCATTATTTGTCTCGCGTGCTGAAGGCTGAAGCTCTTCCATTTCAATGTCTCGCTCAACATCGCTATCAATTTCGATAACAGCTTCATCACAGTCGTCTTGGTCACTCAATACCGCAGTGTCCGCTAAGTCAAAAACCTGAGGCAATTCTGGCACAGCCTGAGCCAACAATGCTGGTGCAAGATAGTTTTCAAAAAAAACCTGACAGTTTGCAACCACCTTTCCCCAGAAACTGGCATCGGGGTAAATCCTCTCCAAAATATATCCTCTAATATTGTACACAAAAAAGTCACACCAATCCCTTTGAGTCACAGCTAGCTGCATCTGGATTTGTGTGTAATACGGGTGACTACGATTCAACCTGTATTTGTTGTCTACAATTTTAATGTACTTTGGATTGCCTGCTGAAGGCTTGGTATTTATAAACGGGCATTTAATTTCAACAATACCCTCACCGTGGCACTTACACGATGCAAGCAGGTCTGGGCTTGCACCGAGGTATTGAACTTTTCGATGAATAAATAGCCCGCACTGTTGTACCTTTGCTCCCCTGTGATCTTTCTTAAACAGTTTGGTGAACTTAGCTTTGGCGTCTGGCTCAGTTGTAAGTCCGTATTTGATTGCAGGTATATGGCTAATATCTTTTTTGTTGGACCGCATACAAAGTTCCACACATGGAGTAGCATCTTTATTCCTTTGGGAATTTTCATTCTGGATAGTGTTCACCTTGGTGTACACTCGATGCACCATCGATGCTGTGATCCTGCCCACCCTGTGATCCTTCCAGGCATTACTGTCTGGTTGCCCAATGGTCAGTTTATTTACATACTGGACATCATTGTTGGACAATGTAGGCAGAGAGTTGGTGAAGTTGCGCCCTTCATGTGGAGATATTTGATCTTCTGCCGATCTTCCTAGAAATTGATTGGCCAATTTCTGCATAGTAGGGGGTGGAGGAGGAGATGTTGACACTTCAACCTCCTCTGCAACATTGATGTCATGATGAGGATCTACCTTTGGGATATCATCTGGCTTGTAGGAGCATGGCATCATCATATTAAATATTACTCCTTTGGGTGCTGCTGGATACATCACTGACGACAGACGGCGTCGTTTTTCATCTGGCCTAAATTGTTTTGACCGTCTCTATCTCCCTGGCTTAAGCCACGAAAGAAGCTGAAAGG
>JXSR01S075177.1:41168-52811 GCA_000969725.1 Ophiothrix spiculata | reverse complement strand
AAAATAATAATATTTATTTTTGAATTGTACAAATTAACCAACTGAAAATAAAACACTTCCACTATAAAATCCATTAGACCTGAACAATTCACCACAAAATAACAGCTTACTACAATTACTATAAAAATCAAATTGGTGTTTACACCTGCGTGAAATACTTAATGCCTCTTTCTTTGTTCCTATTGTTGTGTGGTGTATCGGGCGAAGGTATGGAGTAAAGCCGGTACACCACAAGTAAATAAACTATCTTTAATGTGATTTTAACAAGTTCTTTCATTTGAAGTCTATCGAACTGGGTGTATCGACCTCCATTGTTAAAGATCTTTCGATATTGGGGCATGCTTTGTGTTGCTTTCCTAAGTGTTTACCCATACCTTAAGTTTTGAAGGTCAACTTTGCTGGGAAATGCAATTATTTATGGTTAATTGATTGCATGTTGCTATTATACTGTAGTAATCAGTATCTTTGAAAGCGATTTGCAGTTAATATTTATTACAATATATTCAGTGGACTGCTTTGGATTTCGATCTCTAAATGAAGAATGGAGAAACAAAGTGTGACATATTATATATCATTCAAAAGCTGAGATTATAGAGAATTAGAATATGTAATAAACTCAATTTTGAAATTTGCGACTTTCCTCTCATTTTGCCAGAGCACCCCTCATATGAAACTTGGACACAATGGTCCTTGGGTAAAAGCAAACAGAGATTAGGATATATGATCATAAGTCATGAATTGGTCACGCAAATACGGGGGAGATGTAACATAAAAACTCTCTCATTTCTTAATAAAATATTACACAAAATGCTTGGAAAACTACTGAAAACCTTTTTTTTTTTTGCTTGTCACTCTGTCAAAACAACTAAAATTACTTTAGGGTCAACCAAAACAAACATTTTTCCTCCAAAGGTCCACTTTTTGAAAATACACCACCACCCACCCACCCCACCCCCCAAATGTATACTTTAATGGTCTTAAATTGTAAATATTTAATCCTGTGTTGATATATATTCAAATTTTTGATGTTTTACTCATTTAGTGGTATGTTACACTTCTGACCAATTCATGACTTATGATCAGAGGATCTTTTCCAGTACTTTTTTTAGACATTTTCAGTTTTTCTTCATTGACTTGCATCCCTGTGCAGATTATTCTATGCCATTTTCATGCAAAAAGTGTTTGTTATTCAATCATATTTTATGTTTATCAATGTTATAAGGATTTTCAAGATCAACTTTATTCTATCCGATATCATTTTTTTATCATCAAATCTCCATTCTAATCCAAAAGTGCACTAGCATATAGGTGTACCCTAAAGATATAATATGGATGATTGCCCAGGGGAGCCACTGTCATTACAAGGTGGATACCATGCTTATGCATGCACGGCCTTTCAAAATGAACCCTAAAGAAGTCATTATCCTTCATTTGTATAATGCCTTAAACAAGTATTTTGACATAGTGTTCCTCCCTGAATATTCTATACAATAGCTGACTCTGAATTAGCCCTCAGCGAAGAATAAGAATGGTTGAAAATCCATATAGCGAATGTCTCTTGGTTGCGAATGGCCATATTTGTATGCTTGAAAATGCTATCTATACGAAGCATAGGTCTAGATCAATCCGTATTTCCATAAACTACTTTGTGTCTAGATTGCATCTAAACAGGCATAAGACCTGGAACGATCTGCCAATGTTGAGCTCGGGGGGGGGGTGGGGGGACTTATACATACATATATACGTATATGTGCCTGCCTTTTTGGTGGGTTTTCACAGATTTAGCACCAATTTAAGTTTCATAAATTGGGTGCTTTTTGGGAAAATTTACAAAAAAGCAAAATTGGGTGCTTTCCCCCAGTTCTCCGAATCAACATTCAAAGAGGTAACCATGCAAGTTCTTTATTTTTTCTAAACCCCCCTTTTCAAAGATTTTTCATTGCAAATACTAGGACAAAATTAGCATAAATAATACCCCCTATTGCATGGTTTTTAAAGACAAGATTTTCAGACAAACGCTTTTTCAAAGACTCTTAAAATTTAATATATTAACATGATTAAGATTTAAGAACAAAACATAAATATTACATTGCTTTTCATTCTTTCCCGCCAGCTTTCACATCTTCCATGCATTTTGCAGGGAGCCCGGGCATTTTGAAGCATATTTTTTACATTTCAAGTTAAACCAGGAAGTAACAAAACAGCATAAAATAGAACTTACATCCATCAGAAGTCCACAGAATTCTGTAAATCGCAGCGCAATGTTTGCAATGGACCACATGGAAAACGCGCATTTGTGCAGCAGCCATCAGTGGCACATAGTTCGCGTCGTCTTTCAGCTAACATCGAAATGCACGTGAGTGTAAGCATAACATAGGCCTATATTCGCTATTACTGGAAACCAGATAATGCGTGTACCGTAAGGCTGCTTTATGCATATTACATGAACTAAATTGGCATGAGGGCGGCATCAATGTATGCCTGGCTTAGAGGATGTAGACCGAGAATGTCCGGATTTACCAATTCTGTGAAATACCCTTTTTTTTAATTTCATGGAGATGGATGCTCAAAATACCCCTTTTTATGATTTCGCGGTCCGCGATTACAGTTTAAAATATACGCCTTTTCCATAAAATTTAGAACATGCATGGTTACCACTTCTATGCTGACTTTGGGGACCTGGCTTTTCCATCCAATTTGGTTTATTGATGGGTGGGTTTTTAAGCCAAAAATAGGTATTTCAATGTCCGGCAGTGACATACCCATACAAAATATTGTTGAAGCCCCCTTGGTTGTGCTATGGCATATGCATATACTGAGATCTTGATCTTTGAGATTTATATTGATCTACCCTGGGCAAAATCGAAGTCAAAAATAGTACAACATTCCTAAGGTGTACATTTGGAACACAATTATAGTACAGCTTTAGTACAAATATAGTACAAATTTGTGTACTATAAATGTACTCAAATTGTACTTAAATGATGTTCCAAATGTGCAACTTAGGAATGTTGTACTATTTTTGTACTCGATTTTTCCAGGGTAGACATGTTCTCCATATAGGCAGCCCTGTAGAAATCTGATTATTGTATTGATACCTATATATTTAAGTATCACCCATTTTTAAAACTATGATTTCAACTTTCAGGGGTGTGAGAGTTCAGCTTTCAAGCTGATTTCAGCTTTTTTAACGCCTTCAAAAGAGTCTTAATTTGAGCTTTTTCTTTCATTTTCAGCCTGTTTTGGACATTTTGTCACTATTTTCAGCTCTTTTTATCACATGACTCTCACACCCCTGGATTTGAATAATTGGTACTTCTGACCTTGGAAGTTGCATATATAATGATGTTACCTGATTGTGGTGTTTATTGTACCTTCCTATTCAAGGAACCAACCTTAGTCCCTCCATAGGGAAGCGAGTCATCTTGAATTTCAAGATGGCTGCCATGAAATATGATTTCATTTATAACTTGCCATTTGAAGATATTATGACAAGTAATCTTAGTGTTTCTATCCTGTGAAGTGGTTCAGAAATAGAACTAGTGATACATTATCTTATTTAATTAGATGAATAGAAATCTGATGATTATTATCATTGTTAAACACCCCCAACTTCAATCAAACAATGATTTCAATGACCCATCTTTGTTATTAATTTGAAATGATATATTTACACAAGGTTTGTGGTAAGCAATTCACATTTTTCCCCACAATCAAGGTATGGCCTTAATACTTCTTAAAATTTGACCATGTACCCATTGAACAATCACTGTATGGCTTAGATATTTTTATTATTTGAATATCAAAGCAAAAGCAAATGTATTTGAAAATTTATCAATCAACCAAATAGTTCTTACATTTTCTGAGTGATACATCTTTGTGAGCGCAGGACCGGTACTGAGTACAGTGGAATGTCTAATTACATGTAGTAGTTTGTCACAGAGGGACAATACACCCCTGTGTAGCTCTTATGATTCCAATGATGTAGATGCATGAAAAATAGTTTCTACTCAAATTCAAATTGTAAATTAAAATTTAGATGTGCATTGCTCCAATGTCTAGACCTAGCATGTCAAGGACTTGGTTGTGCAACTCTGATGGTAATGGTTTATATGAATGAAGCTATTCCAAGGTTTGTCTCCTGCTATTCTGATGTTAAGTTGCACATATATGGTTATGTGAGTTTTGATGGTATTCTGTCAGGAATTTGATTGTGAAGAAGTGTTATAAGTACATGCTTGAAGTTCAATATTGTGGCTATAGCTTACATAGTTATAATACCATATGCTTGCAAAGTGTCGAGACAACATGCACCGTAAGTGGTAGCTAATGTCACATTGTTCTTCCCTGATCTTAACCACAGTGGTACCAAATATATCTCTTATCTGGTCCCAGCTCTTATTCTCACGGGCTCATTCTACAGTTGTCTGCATTTGTTTGTTTGTTCTTTATTCAGGTTGGTACATACAGGACACATGACTGTTCATGACATAGTCATAGAATGCCAGTCCTTTGCAAAAAGAACAAACCTATATAGTCCATTAAGGACTAATAAGATCACCATGATGGTCAAAGGTCTACCAAGTTTACTTTTATTCCTTACTTATATATACAGTATTGTAGAGATGTGGCCTAGTCATGCCTTCAAAATCATGTTGAGAGAACAAAATCAGTAGTAGCTGTGCCAATCTTCACACCTTGGTCTGCCACATGTGGACAAAAACTTTTTTAGTGCCACCACACAGTTTGACTTCGGTTTCATTCCTATTTTAGTGGTATTACATCCTAGTCGCACTTGCAACCCTCACCTATATAAATCCACTAATTCTACATAGAACAGTGACAGCCAAACCGCAGGTGGCGGGCCTCTCTTTTCAGTTAACCAAATCAGTCGAGCCCGATTGTAGTGCTAATTACATCCATGAAGGTTGGCACGGATAGAAGCCCAAATTTTCCTGCAGAATTTTGAGAGGACAACATGTAGTTTCTATGCCCACTTTGACAACTAAGGGGTAACAACAAGCAATGGAGACCTGCAGATTCATTGCAGTTTTGAATTGTTCGCTAGTCATCGTTAGTAATGACAGTCTGTGGTGGCTAGACGTCAGTTAACGCTGACCGATTCACTAGCAACCACAGACTACAGTCATTACTATCAGTTGCTTTCAGTTACAAGTTTTTAAAATTTTGTGACGACATAAAATTAGTGGTGATGTCAATTGGATTTCATTGGTCACTGCAACCCTCAGTTCTTTGATATTTCCATGCTATTTGTAGCCATCTGTAGTCATTTAGAGGTCGTCACCTTCCAACGACTAGACAAGTCGTCACAGTGTGAGCCTACCTTCATGTACATAATTTTGTGATTTTCAAATTCGTTACCTTCCGTCTACGACAAGTTGTCACAGTGTGAGCCTGCCTTCACGTCCATAATTTTGTGATTTTCAAGTTGTTACCTTCCATCTACGACAAGTCGTCACAGTGTGAGCCTGCCTTCACATCCATCATTTTGTGATTTTCATGCTCGTTCGACAAGTCGTCACAGCTGAGCCTGATTTTACTCTCTAAGGCCCTGCAGTGGTGCATAATCTCTGAGTAAAACACAAGGTCGGTTATGTGAAATTCTTTGTACGGGTCTTTGTACCTATTTTTTCAGATATCACATCCTGTTGAGATAATTTAAACCAATGCACAAAGCGAAATATAAGCTTACCAAGAGCTTTTGCCATGTACCACTATAGCTTGTTCACTCAATGATGTTTGGTTGATGGTAGAGTTAATGACTGTCAGAAATCAACCACCTGTGACCGAAGGGCGGTACTTATGCTTTTGACAGTTTGTGCGCGCCTCTGGTCCCAGTTTAGGCTACTTCACATCCTGTTTAGAGCTTGAGATGATGATGACTGTCAGAAATCAACCACCCGTGACTGAAGGTCACAAGGGCGGGTCCCAGTTTAGGCTACTTCACATCCTGTTTAGAACTTGTAGATTGGCTCACATTAGAAGCTATATATAGTCATGCCTGCAGAATGCTGAGGAGACCAGATGGGTTGAAGGCCTACTGTTTCTCCATGGCCTTAGCCTTAGTTGCACACCAGTTGCGCCTAAACCACTGGGTTAGACCAGAAAGGGGTCAACTTTGGTTTTGATAGGCATGTATGTGTGCAGTCTGATTTCTAAAATGGAGGTGTAGGGATCTGAAGATTGATTTGACATAATCATCAAAAAAGATTAAAATTAGTGTGACAATTTCATTTTTTTTTTGGTGGAGACCAAATGACAGGAGGAAAGAGGGAGCTAGGGGCAGGCAAAACTATTTCTTGTATTGGGCATAATACTCTTCCAGTACCAACTGCATTTTCTTTCCTCCTTCCCTTGTTTTCTTCCCTTCCCAAAAGGCACAGCTTGTAGATTGTAGATGTGCAATGTGCATGGTACCCAAGGAAAGATGTTAAAGTGTTGTGAGTAATCAAGGGAGTAGGTCCAGGAGGTGGAAGCTCTTAAATTTTATCACTTTTGAGGGCCTTTGGAGATCTAACTTTCCATTTATCAAAATAGTTGTCATTTTTTTCAAAGTCATATTAGCCTTAAGGCAGCACATGCTCCTATTTGCCTACAATTCAGCTCTTAACTCTCTTCTTTTGTTCTCCTTTTCCCCAACATTCTTAATTTCCTTCCCTTCTTTCTCCCTCTTTTCTTTCCCTTTTCACCAACTTTGACACAATCCAGGGTGTGATTGCATGTTTATTACAGAGATACAGTGTTCTTCACCACAGTGTATCTTCATGCAGTTGCATAATTTTAATAACTGGCTGAGAATGTGTGACGGGTTAACTCATGATTATAAAGATTTTTCACACAGGCACCTGCAAATTTCTAACAGCAGGATTTTTACCATCAAATATGGAAAGTGGGTTAGCATAGCAGTTTTTCCCTTGCTTTGCATTCTCAGGGTCCCGAGTGTCAGCATTTGATCCCTGGTCCTGTTGCTGTGTTTGTGTCTTTTGTATTTAGTCCCACTCTCTTCCATGGGTTTTTCTTTAGGTACTCTGGTCATCAGATTTCCATCATTATGCGACTAAAATTGACTAGAGAAAGACTTTAGACCACTAATGGAAATAAATGTCAGTGTCCAAAGGCTTTCTTGGGTTATCCGTGGTTATTCCTTGGTACCATGTACCAACTTTGGGTTTCCTTGGCGAAAGCAAGATGATTTAAAAAACAAACACATGTAGATCATCAATGCACATTTAGATTTTAATTTGTGATTTTAAATGCGAGGAAACCTTTTCATTGCCTTCTAATTCATGGATATCGTAGAGTGTGCATGACATGTGTAGTGACAGATTTGCTAGCATGAGACACCCTTGTTGTGCAGTGCTGGTTCAGTTTTGAGTCTAGAAACACAAGTGATTAATAAACCGTGTATATTCAGAAAACCACTCGAGAGCTATTGTTTGAAGGATGGATTTTATTGTATTTGCATGAAATTGATAATGTTTTGTTAATTGACACAAACAGGTAGAACTTGTTAATGCTTACCACAAACTCTTTTGTACAACAAATCATTTCATTGATGGGCCATTACAATCATTATTGGGTTGAAGGGGGAATCAGTGGATGCATCAACACCAATAAATAATGTTCAGGTTTCTAATGGAAAATCAATAATAATGCATGTTTCAATACTGTATATATCATCAGATTTCCATTGATCTAAATCAAATAAGAAAATGTATTACTGGTTCTATTTATGAACCACTTCACAGTTCTGACACTAAGATTATTTCTCATATATTCAGATGACAAGTTATAAATGAAATCATATTTCATGGCAGCCATTTTGAAATTAAAGGTGACTCTATGGAGGGACTAAGGTTGGTTCCTTGTATATAGGAAGGTACTATTAATAAACACCACAATCAGGTAACATCATATATATGCAGCTTCCAAGGGCGGAAGTATTTTATTATTGTGATTTCTATGCGGAAAAGTTAATAAATAAAGTCATACCTCAAAGGATTCTATGTGTACTTATTAATGATAGGGTTTTTTGATTGCAAAACACAGGCTGGCCACATTGTGAGCGAGGCAAGGGCATCATCACTCTGTGAGTTACGGTCGACTCAAAACATAGTTCTTTTGAGCCATCAAACATTTGGTTCAACAAGTCAATTATTCTAATGCATCTTCTAGTCAATAACAGATGTTTAGTGTTGAACATTTTGAGGTGTATTGATTTCATTTTCAAGTCTCCGTTATTAATAGAAAATACATCAGATTGTAAGGTAGCAGGACTTGTTACATCAAATGTTTGATAGTTTTGACCCTAGCAGGACTAGTACTCAATATTATCATTTCAAATACCTCGGGCTAAATCACTACCAACAGTTCTTCCTTTCCCCCCTTGATGCCCATGACAGTGCGACATAACTCCCACAATCATCTAATTGCAGGCCTGATGTGTCTCCTGCTGTGCAAATTATTTACTTTCTGTAGATTGAATGATTCAACTTAAGAACAATCTTTGATATCAACATTCTGTGGTGTTAAAATTATTAAAAAGATACCATGTGTCAAAAACATCTCAAATTGTTTTCATTTCCGTTTTAATGGTGCATTTCAATACAAGCTTAATATTGTACACTATGAACATTTTGCAATAACCTCAATACGCCGGGGAAGTAGTGACGTCATAATTTATGTAAATTTGGTTCCAAACAAGTGGTGGGCAGTTTTACCATGTTATGTTTATGGGGAAAAAGGTCCGACTCCTATTTGATGCCATAACATTCGTCTGAAACAAAAATAACTGAAAACATGCCGACCTGTTTTGCTGAAGGTTGTGATCACAAGCCAGGACGGGACCCCGCCCGTTATTTTCGTTTTCCAACCGAGAAAAATCAGTCTGATTTGAATGTTTACGTACGCCTATTCTCTTAATACGTATGATCAGTGGAACCACTCAGGACATGATCATTTGTTTTGAACCAGATCGCACATGTTGGACTAATTATCATAAATGTGACGTCACTACTTCCCCGGCTTATAGTAAATAACCTGAGCATAATGACTACCCATATAAGTTCATAGCTCATTACGAATTATCACCTACTGAGCTGACGTTTGCCGAGTCTTCACATTTTTTTGTGCATTAAGTATGTCTTTCTTTATGAAAACATGCGAACATTCAATCACCTGTAATATACTTATTTTATGATTAAAAATTTAAAAACCCACTAAATATTAAATGAAACCTCATTTTTTTGAATAGTAACATTTTTATTTAAACATTGAACCCCTCAATCATGTAAATGAAGAGTCTGAAGTTTAATTGTTATATATATATTTGCAATATTTAGACAACCAGTACAAGAAAATCCCAACTCCATGAGCTCCCCTCTGTAACAATATACTCTATAAAAATTATCTAACAATGTCTAAAAAAGTCAACTATAAGGTCAAATGTGACACTATATGATTGGGATATAGACATGGAAATGCTTTTTAGTGACATGAAAGCATTTTCAGAGATTTGTGTATATGTTTACAGAAGGGTGCTATTGGAGTTGGGGTTTTATTGTACTTGCGTATTCAATTCTTTCTCAATTTGAGCCATGTCTATGTAGATTTTTTTACTTTTTGGATTTCACTACATTTTAAACTTTATTTAGAGCACTTCCAAAAGTTTTTTAATTCTAAGCGTAATCTATAGGCTAGTCCCTGTAATTCCTTGAAAGACTGATAAATCATCTTTAACATCATACCAAAATTATTTCATATGATTACTAATTATTAGAGATATGGAAAAAATGATGCATAAATCATCCATGATAATGACAAATCCACCTTGTTGATGTCCATTTAAAAAGCATGACAATAAGATCTAGACTGATTTCTGACAGTGATCAAATATAGAATGAGTTGCCCAATCGTCCCAGTTGATAATAATCCAGAAATTCCCTCCAGATTTATGGTGAATTTGATAAACTGCAACGAAATATAAAAACAATTATTTTTGGACAATACCACGATATACAATACAACAAAATATGATTCATATGAAACCATTTAACAAAATTTATATTTGACTAGACAAAGTTTTTCCACCATTTTCTGCATTTATGATTAGATATTCACGGGCCCGTAGCCAGGATTTTTTCAAGGGGCGGATTTTCAAAAAGTGGACCTTTTGGAGAAAAAAAATCGTTTTGGTCCACCCTAAACTAATTTTAGTGATTTTGACAAAGTGACAAGCAAAAACAAGTTTTCAGTAGTTTTCCAAGCGTTTTATGTAGTATTTTATTAAGAAACGACCTACATATGTGTTTTGGTGCTTTAGGTGTTTTTGTTGGACATTTGGGGAACTTTAATGGACCTTTTTAGGGGTTTTGCCTGAAAAGGGGGTCGCTCCCCCTTGGCTATGGGCCTGGAAGTTCAGCCAGGTACTCAGCTGTGATTGAGCAATTACTCTCTCTAAACTGAGGAGTCAGTACTAAACCAAAGAAGCTTTGCCAATCTCAAAGTGTTGATACCCATCATCGCATATTTCTTGTTTCTTTTTATATAATAACTGCAATCTTTCTTGATTAATCACAATTCAATTACCCACTAAGGAAAAATACAATGAATTTTTAAACAACTGTGCCGTTTAAAGCAAAAATTATGAGGGTGCAATACAGTGACACAAGAAGAATGTAAACTTGAACAACTTAAGATGAGGTGATAGTAAGCATAATGTTTAAGGGTATACGGAGCTGGGGCCGTATTCATAAAACTCCCTTACACTTAAGTGTAAGTGAAACACTGATTTAAGTGTTTCACTTACACTTAAGTGATTCCCTTAACTTTAAAGCTCAATTTCTGCTTTATTGCAGTGTGTCATTTTTGTTCTTTTTAAATGTTATTTTAGGTGCAAATATGCTAACTATAATTAGTAAAAATTATGCCTAAGTATTAAACTGACTCTCTTGAGTCATACTTGAAGTGTTTTCTTCTATTAAAAAGCAAATTATGTACAATATATGCTATAGAATACCCATGTGACTTAAGGGCAACTTTTAATGGATTCCTTTAATATTTTTTCATTTAAGTGCAAATCTAAGAGTTTGTCTTAAAATTCAACAGATTTAAGGGGGAATATGCCCTTTTAAGGGCTAAAAATGAAAATTGCAAATTGAAATAAAGGACAAAATTACCTTTCTTTTGCTTTCTTTGTTTGACAACAATCGGAGCTTCTGTTCAAAAGTTATGGTCGAAAATGTAACTTCACGAGCAAAATGTATTGTTTTATTTCTAATGTTTTTTTATTGTTATTTCAAGCTGCGATATTTAACTTTTTCGGCTTTAAAATTCTATATCTCAAAAACTAATTATGCTGTTGATCTCTAAGTTTCAAAATTATTAGTAATAAGTCACTTTCTAACTATCTAATATATAATTAGAGCAATACAGTATTTCTAAAATATACAAAAACCTAAAAAACAGTGTTTCTAGACAAAATTGCCGATATCTCAAAAGTGAATTTTAGCAACGTGTCATCGCTGCGCGCAAGATTTCTAAAAAATTATTTACCCTAGAGAGATGGGATAAAAAGCAAATTGAAGTATACTAATTGGGCTATAGATTGAACTAGAATGGTGC
>JXSR01S075176.1:151979-162219 GCA_000969725.1 Ophiothrix spiculata | reverse complement strand
ATAGATCTATAAATGACCTATTAATATTACTGCTTTTATTCCTTACAGAAAAGCCCACTCCAATACATGGTATAGGATTTAAATATTTGGTTTCATGTGATTCACTCAATCCAAATAGCACTTTTGTCAAGAGAATATATATCGTTGTTAGTATGAACGCACTTCAACAGATATCCACAAACCAGTAGCTAAAATATTGAACACAAAACCAGAGTACACCCACTAATTAGAAACCAAGCACTTTATTGTAATAACTACAATAGTTTCCAAAGTACCTATGGATCTTAGAAATTAAGAAATAGCATAACACCATAAAGAGTCAGTTCAGTTGACTATATTCTGACAAAATCTATGTCAAATAGTATACACTATTTACGTACAATCTTGAAATTTTAACCTTTCATTTTTTCATTGTTATATATGTAAATGCATAACTCTATGGTTGCCTTTTCATAGCTAAAAATCATTAATCAATTCAGCATTGATGGTTAGAATATGTGTAATATCAAAGGATAGGCTAATATGTAGTTATCTGTCGGCCATTTTGAAAGTGTTTTGATTCAACCATGAGGGTTCAAAATCATGCTAGAAGACAAACATAATCATATTATTGTTGTTGATGTGTAAATTCCTTCAAAATAAATATCTATGGGTTTAATTAATATGTGATCCAAAAGATTCAGGTGTTATAATTTCTATAAATTATGAACCATAATTTACACATTTTGCTCAGTGATTTAGAGATATATCATTATAATTTATTCAAGGTAATACATGAAAAGGAAACCAAGACAGGTTGTTTTAATCATTTTGATAATACTACACAAGATATTTGTATGCGGTCTTTTTTTAAATTCCTGTATTTTATGTTACTATACCATAATCATGTTCAGTGTTTTATTGATCAAATTTATTTTGTTATTATTTTGTACCATCACCTTCTCACTTTGATTATGTTTTGTGGTATAAGTGTTTGTATATGAAATTTGTGACATGTGATAAAAAAGTGTTTCTAGACTCTCTCTATGTTAAATTGTTTTTAAAGGAATTTTTTGTGTCTTTTTGAATTAAATACATTTCAGTTCTTTAAATTAATAGTTTGAAATACAAAATGTACTGGATAAAGGTTAATTAATTTGTTCATTTTGCTAATAAAGCCAGATGTTTTTGTTAGAAATACTTTTTTTGGAAAATGGCTTCTAAGCAAGTGATCCCATTGTCCTACGTTGCAGTACACCAACACAATAAGCACACGTTTCGTGTATGTTTGTTCGTAGTAGCAAATTACATGTGTGCAGTAGATGTACGTATGTAAACTGTTATCTGTCGTTGTCTTGTGAATATTGAAGAAGATCGTATCAAAAAGGTTTTGAACTTTGACCTCGCATGGCACCTCAGTCCGGCAGATATACTAACAAAATGCACAACTAATGCTGAATTATAGTATTTAAAATATATCAGTATTTGAATATTAGTTTCTTGGACAATAATATGGGACAGAAAAAGAAGAAAAGGATCCAAAATTTAATTTATAAAACTTGATGTGCATGCCGTGTGATTTTGTTGCAATTTTTGCTCTAGTAACCACACTAACATACTGCTGTACTGTTCACACATGTCACGTCCGGCACCATGGCTTGACTATTCCGTCCGTTGGGTACCTCGTATGGGCTGACAAGCAGATGATATGCCAGTTCCAATGGGCGTGTCTATGACAGCGCGCCGTGTCTCGATAGCCCCACCCACCAATCAACCGGCCGGAATGAGCCGTGGACGAAACTTGTCCATTCGGCGTGCTTCTCTCTGGTCCGGCGGCACTGCAGCGGCCACCAGCTCAGGTAGTTGATTTGTTTGTTATTTTCATTTTCTCTGCTTCTATTGTTTCATTTCAATCTCTTATTTTTCAACACTTTTTGCTCAACTTTTGATTTCAAAACAATTGGCTGTATTTTCTAATGCAAGTAAAGAATGTTGAGTGTAGAATAACACACCAAACAAAGTACGCCTTTTGGTGTTTCACTGCTGCACCCCTGTACGTGGTAGAACCCAGTCTATTCCCCCTCCCTGCTCTACCCTTTGTTAAGTGGTAGCATTTTGACCTTTAACCTTTATAAACCGTTACCCTGATATGATTAGCTTCATAGTTTTCATTTCCAAGTTCTCTTGCAAGAAGGAAGCAATTTGATTGGTTGCTAATCCAACAAGCTGATTGGATGACTTGTTCAGGTAAGGAGTGTTGCATATAGATATACCACATATCCTTTGTAGGTGTATGTATTTTTATCAACATGATTTATTTTTATAAATTATTTAATGCATTTTCAATAAAATCCAAGTTAGGTACAACCATCCAATTATAAAGTGCTCAACCCTGTAGAGCGGAGCTGAAGTAAACAAAAGTTGACTTGGTTATATCATATTAATACATGTTGGCCCCGATACATGTCGCTTGCCTGCCTTCAAACCTCTGATAACATACAATGTGCGCACCCTTTTCCAGCAAGGAAAATCCCACCAACTCTTTATGGGGTGTGCTGAAGCCAGGGTGGATATAGTCGGAATACAAGAACATCGACTCATTTCCCAATTAAAAGTCCAACTCAAGAACTCGGGTCGGATGATAGAAAATGGGTAATGATTTATGGATCTGCGTCCCAACAAAGACAAGGTGGTGTTGGCATCCTCATGTCGAAAAACATCTACAAGTGTCTCCAAAGTGTAGTTGCAATCACTGACAGAATCATCCATGCAACATTTCATGGAAATCCAAAGCTAAGCATCACTGTTATATATGCCCCAACTGAAGGTTCTCCACTTGCAGTGAAAGAAGAGTTCTACAGCTCCCTAACCAACCACCTAGACCAAGTGAAGAAACATAATATACACCTTGTTTTGGGCGATTTCAATGCTAGAATTGGAACCGACAGTCATGTAACTCATCCAATGGTTGTAGGCAGACACTGTTATTACAACGACACAAATGAGAATGGGCAGCTACTAGTAAACATGTGTGAGGAACTTAAGTTCAGACCAGTCCAATCAAGGTTCCCACAACCTCGCAGTCGTCAGTGGACATGGATGCATCCAGCTGGATCAAAACAACAACTGGACCACATATTGATCAATAGCAACTCCCTTAGAAACTGTCGTGCATACAACTCTGTAGATCTGGTCTCGGGTCACCGCATTGTCAGTACCATGTTAATAACTAGCTTGAGAACAAGCAAGGGGAAACCATGCCGGAGACCGAGGTTCAACTGGCGGAAAATGCATGATCCAGTAACGAGAGAGGCTTTCCAGCTGAAACTTACAAAATTGCTTCCAAGTACTCAAGCCAGATGATAACTTCACCACCATCTCTGAAAGATATAAGTCCTTCAATATGGCTGTAAGAGAAGCTGCTGAGAAAGTTGTTGGCAAGAGAGAATCGTGTGGACTACCAACCTGGGTGTCTGACAAAACTGTCAAACTCAAGCTAGACAGGGACAAAGCAAAGAAGAAATTCTCTGTTTCCAAGTCTCCAAAATCAAGAGAGTTGTGGAGGAAGCTGAACTGTGACCTCATCGAGTCCTACAAAGCTGATGAAGCTGCTGCACTTAGCAAGCAACTGGAAGACCTGAAATCAGCTGATGAGATAGGAAACTACACAGCTACAAGGAAAATCGTTGACACACTCTCTGGAAAGAACACTAGACAGAATGTCAAGGTAAAGATGAGGAACGTTTCAGCCCCTTCAAATGACAAAGAACTTCTCAATGAATGGAAGAGTTTCTTCAGCACATTATTCAACAATGACACTAGACAAGCTCCATCAAACTTGCCTCCACCAGCTGAAGAAGACTTACCCATCTGCTCTGACCCACCTATCCGTGATGAGACAGCAAAGGCTATCAAGGAATGAAAACCAAAAAAGCAGCTGGTTTAGATAGTGCCATGAGGGCGGAGGCTCTTCAAGGCGGCGGTAATCAAATGCTCGATATCATTCATTCATTTTGCAGTGAAGTCTATACCACTCAAACTCCTCCACATCAGTGAATCACCAATATTATCATCCAGTTGCCAAAGAAAGGGGACCTCTCCATGATGACTAACTATAGGGGCATATCATTGATGTCAATAGCTGCTAAGGTCTACAATAAGATTCTCCTGAACCGAATTCGACCACAGGTTGACCCACTAGTGAGGAAGATTCAGGCAGGCTTCAGACCAGGACGCAACTGTGCTCAACAGATACACATCTTAAGAAGAATTATGGAAGGCTTCAAGGAATATCAACTGCCCTGGACAGTCACCTTTGTGTACTTCAAAAAGGTCTTTGATTCAATAAATAGATCAGTAATGTTTTCTGTTCTGCGTCATTATGGTATACCACAGCCTCTGGTCAATGCAGTCCAAGGTCTCTACAGCAATTGTACCAGTGCTGTAATGGTTGATGGAGGAATCTCGGAACCCTTTAATGTAACAACCGGAGTCTTTCAGGGCGATGTTTTAGCACCATTCCTATTTATCATTCTTGTTGACTACTTGTTGGGAAAGGCATCTGAAGACAATCAAGAAGATATCCGGCTAAATTCCTAAACGATTTAGACTTCGCCGATGTCATCAATGACACGCGCACAGTCGCAGCTAACACGTACATCTCTGGCAGCTGCAGACCTTGGTCTTATCATCAGCGCACCAAAAACAGAGTTCATGACTATCAACTGTCATCCACAGCCTCCCCTCCAAGTATACGGTAAATCAATCAGCCATGTACATGACTTCAGATACCTGGGTTCCATGATGGGATCAAGTGACAGTGACCTGAAGAGAAGGAGAGCTCTTGCATGGACTGCTTTCTGGAAATTAGAGCATCTCTGGAAAAGTTCAAGTATCCCTTTGTCAACCAATATTATACTATTTAATACAACTTGTGTCACCATATTGTTGTATGGCTGCGAGTCATGGATAATCTCTAAGGATATGGAGAATAAAATCAACTCCTTTGGCACATCATGTTATCGTATAATGTTAAACATCAAGAGGATTGATAGAGTACCAAATGTTACTATCTACAATCTTACAGAGACTGTGCCCCTTGTCGAGAGAGCCAGGAGTCGTCAATTGAAATTCCTTGGACATGTACTGTGCATGCCTGATGGGGAGCCTGCTTAAGAATATGCATTGTATGTCCCAAATCATGGAAAAAGGGGACCTGGAAGACAAAGAACCTTGTTCTCAAAATACATCCACTGTCTTCTGTGAGATGCATATGGCATGCTGAATCATAGTCAACTGTCAGAAATGGCTCAAAACCGTTGTGGTTGGAGGAAACTTGGGGTCGACTGCTGCGCAGCCGAACAATGATGATGATGAATACATGATATAACCAATTAAGTCAAATTTTGTTTTAAAATATTTTATACTTATTTTTAAGGCAAGTCTGTTGATGTATGCACTGCAAGATTTTGAGCAATTTCCCTAAATGATATGAAATTAGCCAAGCAGACATATTGGCCAATTGAGCAAGCTTAGCACAGCCAACCCAACATCAGAAAAGAAATAAAACACTTTCGATTGGGATAAAAACAAAGGGGTTTGAGCATTTATTTTGTAAGTATCTTTCCTTATTAGGGATTGAACCATTACAAAAGCAAATCAAGCATGAATTAAATAAAAGTTCATCATAACAAAACCAGAATTAGTTGGAAACTTAAATTGATGGTTTCATGTGTAATAAGCAACTCTCACATTATCAGAATGGTTGTTTATCCTTATTCTCTACTGGAAGATGACCACCAACAGAGGGTGCACTCCTTCCCAGAAGAGGATAAAAAATGTGACTGATAAATTTGCTCCCCTTATCTCTGTTCATGATGTGGATTCCCCTTTTCAGATCCATATGGCCTCCCGCATCTTTATAGTGTCTGTACTGTGTTGCTCTCCCTTCCTAGAACTTTGATATTGTCCCAATCAGTGATTATGTAACACTGCGTGATCAGCAATAGCAGATTTGGATTGTTCATTTTCAGATGATTTCCTGGCTGCCCGAATGTAATTGGCTTTCAGGCCTTCGACCAATGTGGTTTCACTCTTGTACTCTTTAATACATGTACCAACACATCTGCACTGATGTAGGTAGAAGAACAGTTCTTGCAAAGGATCTCATATATGCAGTCATTGGTGCTAAGTACATCGCATTTATCTTTTGGATGGACAAGGAGTTTCGGGAGAGTGGTGTTGGGTTTCATGGCAGTGGCAATCCATGTTTGCGAAAAATCTTATTGATTTTCTGTGATAGTCCTTCCACATACAGAATGACAACAAGACATTTGGTCTTTTTATCAGCAGGTTTCTTGGGAACTGCTTTATCAGCCACGTTTTTGATTCTTTTCTGGGAAGGAGTAAACCCTCTGTTGATGGTCTTGGGAGCCACTTTATCAGCCACGTTTTTTATCCTCTTCTGGGAAGGAGTAAACCCTCTGTTGATGGTCTTGGGAGCAACTTTATCAGCTACGTTTTTGATTCTCTTATGTGAAGGAGTTAACCCTCTGATGGTCTTGGGAGCCACTTTATCAGCCACGTTTTTTATCCTCTTTTGGAAGAAGTAAGCCCTTTGTTTTTGGTCTTGGGAGCCACTTTATCAGCCACGTTTTTGATTCTCTTATGTGAAGGAGTTAACCCTCTGATGGACTTGGGAGCCACTTTATCAGCCACGTTTTTGATCCTCTTCTGGGAAGGAGTAAACTCTCTGTTGATGGTCTTGGGAGCCACTTTATCAGCTATGTCTTTGATCCTCTTCTGGGAAGGAGTAAACCCTCTGTTGATGGTCTTTAGAGCCACTTTATCAGTCACATTTTGATGCTCTTCGGGGAAGGAGTAAACCTTCTGTTTTAGATGTGGGTACTGCCTGCCATGCTCAACATAAAAGGTGGAGTGACAATCTTCTGTTGAGGGGAGCATTGTCGAGCAGCAGAAACATGGGACTCATAATATTGATGTTTCAGGTTGGAACCCTGGTAAGTCCATGTTTCCTTGTTTCTTTTAGCAAGAAATTTGACTCCAATTGCTCCATGGTTAGGACGTCACAATAAGCCGTTGGTCCCTTGTTTGAATGATCCACCTTGGGCCCTGCATAAGTGTATACCTGGAAAGCTGATCAAAACCAATTTGTCTTACGGCAGCTCAAAATTTAGGGGTTCATTTCCGTTAAAATCTTATGACATACTGGGAAACAGTCACAATAGCTTATTCCATAGCAAAAATGAGGTAACTCTGCAAAGTAGTACAGCCTCGATTTCGGGTAATTTTTGCGGTAACTCAGCAATGAGTTCTAGAGCCTTGATTTTGGGTAATTTGTGAGATAACTCGGCAATGAGTACTAGAGCCTCGATTTTGGGTAATTTGTGAGCTACAGGGAGACACCTTCAATCACAGCACTTGCGACTGTTTCCCAGTATGTCATAAGTTTAATAACCTTTTACATAGAGTTTATAAATATAATTTCCTATGTATATAGTATGGGGTTACCACAAGTGTTTTAATTTTCCCAAATATTGAAAAAAAATGTGATATTAATGTAAAGTATGATGGTATATGGTACATCTATATGCAACACAACTCAAGTATGAACACTAAAGGCATCTTTTATATTTGTGTGATCCCTTGGGTGAATATTTGAAATGACCACTAAAGGCATCTATTATATTTGGGTGATCCCTTGGGTGAATATTTGAAATGACCACTAAAGGCATCTATTATATTTGGGTGATCCCTTGGGTGAATATTTGAAACCGTTTGAGAGGTGTACTTATGATTTGATGTGATTATTTTCTGTTACAGTTAATTATTGTCAAAAAATGATGTGATAACTTTCTATAACATCTAATTAATTTACACAATTGATGTGAAGATCAACTAGCATTACTCTTGTAAGAATTGATGTGGGCTTATCAATGTAGGTAATTATTATAATTTTATGATAATTATGATGAAATTAAAAATTTTAAAAAGAAATATTTAAGTTTCACATATATATCGTTGAATTTGTTTCTACATGTACACTCAAATTGTTATTTTTTGATCTTGTTTACACATTGAAAGATGCAATAAATACCAGCCATATGCATTGCCAAAGTACAAGTGCACAGTATAATTGAATGAGCACTCTGTATATAGAGAACTTGAAACCCTAAGCATTGTGCTGAATGAAATATGCAATTATTAGCAGGCAAATGCTAATGAATGGATGATATAAACATAGGAATGAGCTACATGTTATGTAATTGCAACTTTTGCTTGAATGTACCAGGCAATAATGATTCCCAGTACCCAGCTTGCTCCAAATGCTTGCTGTAAATAGGGTTAGTGACTTGTGCAATGATTAGTACCAACCACAGAGAATACACTTGCACCAGGATAGCCATTCCAGTACACTATAAATGTGCTAGTTGTGACCAAAATGCACTTTCCTTTGTCACCACAAAATCCTTGTAACCATGGTAACCTGAAAATGTTTGAATATGTCCACTATCATGTACAAATACACAAACCGCAAGTAAACTCCCCTTTGGTTATAGATTGTGAAAATGTTGCAATTGTAATGCTTATTTTTAAAAACCCTCTGAAGAATTTCAAAATATTTCTAGACTAAAGACGATGATTGCTATATATTTTCTTGTCAGTATGCCTGTACATACTTTATAAACCTCAAATTACAAACCAAGAAATAAGACTTTGTTACAAAGTTTCCAGTGTATCAAACCTACAGACTAATTTGTTTCTCAAATTATTATTCTTGTTTATGTGTGTTGATTGGCTGCTTGGTTTACCGTCAGAGATTTATAGAGTATGTAACGTGAAGCATGTAGTCTTATTAAAGAAAAAATGTTCAAACATCATAATAATTGATATTTTTAAGTTAAGAAGTGGTGATCAACTGATTATGCATCCTTAAGGTCACAGACAATTTGACAATTCAGAATTGAATTTAATATGATGTTTACAAAAATTATTATTGACTGATACCCGAAAATGAATTCTTTCACAGTTGACCTTATAAACAGCCAAATTTATGTAATTGATTAAGAACAAAAATTTCACAAATTTGAGAGGAATAAATCAGACTACATATTTAGGTCCCACACATTCTCAACTTTGTTAGATTAGAGTCTGAACAATGGAGCCACAAGCCAAAATTATTGACTCCTATGAAAAAACCTCCCAAATTTCTGTAGGGCTACGGGTATCCTATCAAAAGTTCATCCCAGATTATTATATCTTAAAAAAGTGGCATGTTTTTTAGTACCCAAATGGTTGATAGACTCTGTAAAGCAAATAGGCAACCCCTGGAACAGTCATTTTACTTTATACGACCGTAAGTTTGTGGCTTGAGGTATAAGGAGTAAAGCTATGCAGTTTGTAATGATGTGTAAATCAGCTTAATTGATGAATATTTGGAAAGGTTCAAGTTAATATATTTTACAGAATTTTAAAACTTGCCTTTCAAAGTTTAAAATTAAGCATTAAAAATCGATAAAAATGAATATTGTGAAATTGAGAACTCCCATATCCATCTTCTCTCTGACATTGTTAAAATATGCAGCCCAATTATTTTCATGCACCTTGAAAGAGTAATCTTTTTCAAGTCTAAACATCTTTCTTTGTTGAATTTGTTGGATATAGCATCTGGGAGAAATATTTTAAGGTCAATGCATGTCAGTTAAGTTATAATGTTTGTTCAGTTTTAAAGGCACAATATCAACTCTCAGAAACCTGTAATTGGCATGTTTTAAGTTTCTGTAAAAGAAAAACAAAAGCAGATACTGACTTGAAACTTTACAAATATTCATGAATTGAATTGATATACATATAATAACATATGAATAAAAAATACATAGCACATCTAAGCTCAGGTCACAAACTTATTAAAGGCCTCTTGTAGCTGTTTTCAACTTTGAATGCTGATATTCATTACAGATTCTAAAGTGTTAGTACGCATGCTGGCACAGAGTGATGATAATGATGATAATTGCATAAAGCATAATTGACAGTCAACTCTGCAAATAATTTGTGAATGTGTGGGACTTTTGTTTTGTACAAGTCATTTGACATAAGCATACATGAAGGATCGTTTTTGAAAATGCTTGCCTAACCATTTCTTCTCAGGTGACGAGGATGGCGGAATAACAGAGCGCCATCACAGTCCTCCAACGTTTGGCACATTTTTTCCATCGGTTATTTGTCAGACTGTTATGCATCT
>JXSR01S075176.1:102447-117119 GCA_000969725.1 Ophiothrix spiculata | reverse complement strand
TGGTCATAAGATAACTTCGAGGAGCATGGTCATAAAATATAACTTAAAGGAGCATGGTCAGAATTGTCTGTCATCTATGTAGACATCAAACACGGAAAGACAGTAGATTAATTCAGACCAATCACAGCAAACAGGTGAGATAGCTTAAATGAGTATGGTCATATTAAAGGTAACTTAAAGGAAAATGGTCATAAGGGTCCTTAAAGGAGCATATCATAAATTATAACTTAAAGGAGCATGGACAGAATTGTCTGTTATCAATGTAGACATCAAAAACAGGAAGACGGTAGATTAGTTTAGACCAAACACAGCCAATATGTGAGGTAATGACATGAGACATACAATATCTTTTTCCAACAAAGTCCAACAATAGAAAATCAGGAAGTTGCTTCAAATTAGCCCCATATTAGTCTGAATACGTAAGGCTGTGAGCACATAGAAGTATACGCATTAGTATACAGTATACAATATTCTTGTCGCCATATACTTCTGGGGAGGCACTCATGTGTTTATAGAGATGAAGATAATCCCTGTCAATTTCAAATATGAGTGCCTACCCCAGGAGTGGATAGCGAATACCGTATACCGTATACTTTTATGTGATCGCAGCCTAATACGCAAGCTCGAAATTGCTACTTTCGTTGACGTTGGATCCAGATTGGAGAGGTCTCAAATTTTGGGAACTCAGGTGTTTACCAAGTCAGAATACCCAGTTATCATCTCTCTCCCCCCCCTTCCAGCAGTCAATGTTAGTATATTGGATCAAGTATTAAAAAAACATTCATCAGTAGGTAAATTAAGCTAAGTTCATTTGATTAACAGAAAAATATTTTTAAAAAATCCCAAGCCTTCAATATGTTCATTTATAATTAAATGGGCGTTGTATATATATCATGAAAGCTGATTATTTATTAGGGATCAGTTTTTGACACATTCCTTACGTAATTATGAAAGCTGTTTCAAGCAGTAGTTCAACTGATTTCATGTAACATTTGTGAATGAAAACTATCCATAAACCCTTACGAAGTGAATTTCATGTGCAACAAGCATAATTTGTTTTATCCAAATTTGCAGATTTTTATGAATCCTTCTAGCCAGTGTGACATACTAGTACTATATAAGTTGAATTTTTCACGCTGCATTTATTTCCACGCTTTATTTTTTTGCGCTCAACTCGTCCAGCATGAAAATAAATGTACCGCGATAAGGCAAAAAAAAAAAAACAAGTTTGTTTCCTGTCGGTGGTCAAAAAACCTAAATGCGAAATGCGTTTTTTTTATTTTATTTTGTTTTCTTTTTTTTCTATCGTTCAAGATTGAAAATCTGCATTGGTGATGATTTTTTCAGTAAGAAAACTGTCCAGTTCCAAGTTTTTGTTGAAGAGAAAACACTTCTTTAATAAAAAATTTGCAATTTTCCTCGTTCTTTTTATCAAATTGTCTATTTTGATTTTCGTTTTCTAAAATATCAAATAAGAATATGAAATGCGCAAATAATGACGCCAAAACGAAAAACGGGAAACAAACATGTTTTTTGGTTTTGCCTAATATGGTTTGTTTGGGCAAGGATTTAAATTTGGTTGCGTTTTGTACCTCCTTTACAGTATAGCCTCCTAGATCTTCAGTATAGAGCACTTTTGAAAACAAAAGATTCGCTTCTGAACCAATTTTAGACTCACTGTCTCACACCTGTCAAGTCTCCTGATTTAGGTGGGAGTATCCCCCTATTTAGGTTGCCCTCCTGTCCTCCTGATAGGTGGCAGTGCATATAGCTGTACTATACAATTGTATAGGCCAAACGTACGGAAAGTACTGCCATGGACGCACTAAAATACTTACATCCTGGTTCTTACATACACTGCAGAACACTGCCATTACAGTTTAGTTCATCAGTTGTACGCTGGGCTTCTTAGTCTTATCCAAAACCCGGGGGGGGGGGTACTCAAGTTTGGTTTTGGTAGGGGTGTGCCGCTGGGAAATTTGAAGTACCACCCATGTATATACCAATTTTCAAAAAAAAAAGGGACCCATCCATATACCAAATATCCCAAATTTTGAGTCGAATTTATACAAAAATTGAAATTTTCTCTGGAAATTTACACTAAGTTGGCGCGAATTTCCTAATTTTTGTTTGAAATTTAGAAAAAAATCCAAAATTTGCTCAAATTTTAGAAAATTTTGAAAAACAATTAAGACCCATCAAATTACCACATTTTGCAAAGAAAAGGGACCCATTGGCATACCAGACAGCCTGATTTTGCTACTCAAGTTTGGGGCACATCCCGGTAATCACTTTTGTACTAAGTACACCAATCCCCCCCCCCCCCCCCCCCCCGATCCAAAATAAGATGGAGGGTAGTCTGAGCCATTATGATAGTCAAGCGCCGACATCAAAGGTATCATGCAGTGTACATCAGTTGATGCGTTTGACAAGCATGCCTTCTCACTTCAATGATATGGAGCATTGCATTACTGGTGCATAAAGCAGACTCCGTCTCACTTCAATGATATTTTTCTTACATGCATGAAGCAGACACTGACTCACTTCAATTATATATTTCTCACATACATTACAGGTACATGAAACGGACTCTGACAGTGTGGAAGAGACTGCTGTATCCAGTTATCAAGAGCTCTTGTCCACCTTAGGCAAATCAGCTGATGGCAGCTACAAGTATTCAGGTAGGATATAACGTCATGTGAGTGCAAAAAAGTTGTATCTGCAATAGCTGCCATTTATCATAAGGCAAAAAAAATTGTTTGGTTTCCCTCCACAGCTTATTTCAGAGAGGGTCAGTCGGTCGTTTTTTTGATTTTTTTAATTTTTTTTTTTCAATACTCCTCCATGGACCACTAGTTTGATCGACCACTTCAGCCTTCACAACTTCCCCCGCAACATCAAATCAAAACAATCAAATACCTCTTGTAATGATTTGGGACATCCTAAACATTTTGAGGGGTGAATATCGAAAAAAGCAAAAATATGACATTGTTTTTTTTGTAGTTTTCAGTAAGTTTCGCATATTTTTTGAGAAAAAAAAAATTCAATAAAAATAGTTTAGGTCGTGCTGAAAAATAGGGTCGGTCGGTGAAGGGCAATTTCTTTTGGCCTAAGTTTTTAATACACACTGTATAATCTCCAGTTTGGGGTCAGTATATCTTGAAATGGTTCTTCGGGTGACACTATTCAAAGAACCACTGACTTACGCCAGTGGAATTTTTAGGGATATTTCACATTTTTGTGACAATTGGTAAAATAGATATAATTCAGGGCAGCCATTGGGGATACTTTCTTGCTCTCACATATAATGAATAATATGTTTTCTTAAAAACCCTTTGGACCCAATGTAGTTCATGCATATAATTTATCTATATATATATACCCCTCTCCCTGGCCAACCCAAACATTCTAAATTACAAAATAAGCTCATTATTTACAATGCTCCTGATGCTCCTTGCTTTATTTCCCATCTTAATCCAGGTATTTTATTTATGTCATCTGAAATATCCAACATTTATTTTCACAAAAACACAAAATTTATGGGGTTTTTCTCAAAAAAATAAGCTTTTTTGAAAAAATATACTCAAATCTAAGCACATGAATAGGTTCCCTTTCCTAAAAAATTGTATTTTTATTGGTGGCATTTAAAATTTCCTATAGTGGCACGCCCCTTCTCAAGCTAAGCGAGAGGAGATGTGGTTTGTTAGCTCACCCATGTCGGGACAAGTAACTTTTAAATTTTTTACCCACCCGACACCAAAGTTACAAGCCATTGGCAATCGGGTGAGTGCTGATGTCCAGCGCAGGGCTTCATTTTTGAAAAATGCTCAAGAGCTATAAATTACTCTCCTGAAAGGTTCAAGGAGAGTTGTCAGGAGAGTGATTTGAGGTCATACCATTAGATATTAGCTGATTTTAGCAGTTTGAGGTGAGCTAAATATTGCTCTCCTAAGAAACTGTTTAGGCGAGCATAGGAGAGAAATCGCTCTAGCTTGCCTTAAAAATGAAGGCCTGCAGCCATTGTTTTGTTTAAAGCAATACTACTATGATAAGATAAGATTTTGATCAAAAAAGGTTTATGGGAAAAAACAGCATAAAATGGAGGAATGTGACTTTAAAGCGTTTTCAAGTTTATTTTGTGAAAAAAATTGTTTTGCCACCAAAAAATGGATGAAAAGCTTATGCATGCTTTCCTATAGTAACACATGTGGAATTACAATCGGGATTCCAAATTTAATTCAACAAATGGCCATAACAGAAAAGTAAGCATGTTTGAGCCAAATCGTTTGGAGGGTATTCATATCTATCCAAAACAAATTCAATAAGCCCAAAAAATCAAAAGTCATGGGTGACAGGGGGCGCTTCATTTTTAACACTTTATAGTATTACTTTAATTATTTCAGATGAAGATGAATCAAGCGATGAAGATGACAATGATGATGATGATGATGATGATGATGATGTAGAGATACACAGCGAAGGTTGGTATAGAACTGCAGTGTGCATGTGAAGTCATCAAGTCAATGCAAATCATCAGTGCACTGGCTGCCATTTTATCTTCATGAATTTGCATTAACTCTTTCACTCTGGAAAGCTGCTGTGAGGAGCGGCTCGCAAAAGCATGCATGATTTACCGCAACTTATACAAATATCTGTTTAAAAAAAAAGTAGAAGGAAAATCTACATTCAGCTTGTAACTGCATTATGCGAAGAGGCATCTAGCGCCATCAACAATTTTGGCAAAAAAATTATCCTGGCGATCTATAGCTATCACATAAGTGAATACCCTGTGGTGCTCTGAGCGGTTTTCCGTCCAAATAGGACTGCCATGATTTTGCTAATTTCAAATTCAAATTTTGTTCAAGTATTTTATCTTGTTATAATTTAACTGTTTCTGTAAAATTGTTTTGTTATTTTTGTGTATGACAATGTACATTTTTCACATGTTTGTAAATTGCAAGTGATTTGAATAAATATTATTAAATAGAGCGTTTTGTGAAAAAGAAATTCCGTAGCAAAAGAGTTAATACTTTTACAATGTCCAGCCTTGGCTGAGTAGTTCTTGAGAGGGTTCTTGTCACTTGAAGAACCATTTGAAAAGACACTGATGTATAAAAACAAATATTTTTCAATATTCTACTTTCAAATTCTATTATCAAATTTAATTCAAAATTATTATTAAGAGTGGGATT
The DNA here is from genome assembly GCA_000969725.1 of Ophiothrix spiculata. NCBI lineage: Eukaryota > Metazoa > Echinodermata > Ophiuroidea > Amphilepidida > Ophiotrichidae > Ophiothrix > Ophiothrix spiculata. The sequence goes on along the minus strand of JXSR01S075176.1, from coordinate 111,927 downwards.
TTTTCATGATTTAAATCCCCCCTCACTTACCTTGGTATCAGTTATCTTGAGTGAAGCAATTTACATTAAAATCAACTTGTTTAGGCTTTCACCAAGGAAACCCAACTTGAAACTTAGTACCAATAAGTAAGCTAAAGGAAGCTTATCTTCAACATGGCTCCAAGATGTTTTTAGAAAGAAAAAACATAACTCCACTCTTATTGGGTTTCAAAGATTGACCATTTCGAAATTAAGCAGGACATGCACCACCATGTTCATTTGCAAGACATCACATGTCTCTGGACACAACTCAAGCTGAATTCAGACTCGACGCAAACGTACCGAGCATGTGCAGATAGGAGTTTTGAGCAGTTCTGATCAATCGATATCAAAACGCAACACCACTTGCGGCAACACAAATTGAGTTGAGAAAAGCTGAACTAATTTCCATTGCGTTTTCATGTTATCGGTTGCCGCAGTCCGTTTGCGTTTTGAGTGTGAATTCATTTGCGGTGCGTTTGAGGTGAAAATTATTGGAAACGCAACGCATTGCGCTTTAAGTATGAATTCAGCTTTAGACATCAATCCTTGAGGATGGAGGATAGTTTTTATGTCTAAAAACATGAGTGGTGATGATATTTAAATCATATTTTTTATGTCTTCAGTAGGTATAAATCTCATTATTTGTAATTAATAATCTGCGTAATAGGGCGATCCAATCTAATAAGATTATTTCAACTTTTACGCAAACAACTGCGCGGTCATTATCAGGTAACAATGACCTCTTATAATGACCTGCGTATGTGATGCCATTAGCGCTGAATGCGTTCTCTCATAAAACGCCAATAAAGCGCGCGTATATGCACCACACACATGCGCACGTTTATCATATTACGCGATGATCGTCATGCCTGCACTGATCGAAATGCTCTAATAGGGATAAGTAGACCTTTAAGTAAGAAATAAGTTCAATAAAGTATTTCTTTATAAAATCATACATAAAAGGCATTAAAAATGTTGAAAGATGGTTATTGATGACAATAATAACTTTGCATAATCTTTTAATTCGGTCATTGTTTAAAATTGTTTAAAATTTGTTTTGTGCCACGGTACTTTCCTTCGGGAGCTACGCTCCCTCAAAAAAGTACCTCGGCCCAAAACAAACACCTCAGATTTTAAATAATGACCTCAAAAAAGATGGTGCGCAGTTATTATTGTCTAAATAAATATGTAATACTATGTTTTCTTTAGGAATCCAAAGCGATGACGATGGAGATGTTAATGGTGATCCCAAAGATGACCAAAATGAAGATGATCTAAGTGATGGGAATGACAGTGAAAAGGATGAACCAAATGTAGAGGAAGAAGAGGAGGAGGAACGGGATGAAAGTGGCTCAGATGGAGTGGAGGAAGAACAAGATGGAAGCGGCTCGGAAGAAGAGGATGAATCCGACGATAAGGAGGAGGAGGAGGAGGAGGTGGAGGAGGACACAATTGGTGTTGCTTTTAAAGGTGAGATGATTGAGATTTTCTATTTATCAAAGATGTTACGGGCAGTTGGTTCTCTTTTGGCCACTTTATTAACACTATAGGAATTGTTGTTAGGTTTGGTGTCCAAAGACATTCGCTCGCCCTAGTGACATTTGCTCACTATCAAGAAAACTTCGCTCCAACGGGATGTGACATTCGCTTAAATTTCACGACATTCTCTACACTTCAGATTGAATTGGAGCGAAGAGAATATATTTGGGTTTGTTTATTCAATGATCATAGCACTACAACATGTGTGAGTGACATTCGCTTTCATCGACTGAAACGACGTTCACGCAAGTTTTAGCAAATAAGTCAGAGCGAATATTAAGAGCGAATGTCATTTGCTGAGCAAATCTCTTTGGACCCCAAGCCTTAGTCCCTCAATAAGGGCAAGTTTTTGTGCCTCCAATGGTGTTTTGTCTGTGTGCAACATTACAAAACTCTTTAAAATTTAAAATATCAAAATTTAAGTGTGAATCCTGATGTATTTTTAAACTTAAAAGTTTCTACGATCACTCTACCATAACAATAGAGTTTCTTTTATGGTGGAATTCATAAACAATTATTTTAGAATTTTAAAATGATGATGATATCATGTCTAAAATTCTGTTCATATTAGTTCAACTTCACAACTGCAGTGCCGTTTTGCTGCATGATTTTTTTTTGCTTTACCTTGAAGCAATTCAAAACACTAATTTATAATAAACTTAATTACCACATCAAAAATGCAGTTTATTGAAGCAGAGTGTGCAGAGCTATAGTGAAACACAAACACAAACTTCACTGCAGTTGAAGCACACTATGAATGAAACTTTATACCTATATACCTACCGGTCGGTGTCGCACATCTTTGTACCTGCTGCCTGACTGGAGAGAAGTTTCCACATAGCATGATCTTGGGTCGCCACCTCTACTTCTTCAAAAGACCATCTCAGTCCAAGGAAATTGAGGTCTATGTATAACGTCTTTCCATGTTGTCCTGGGATATCCATGTCTGCAGTGCCCTTGTGTTGGTTTCCAATGGTATAAGATCTTTGGAATCCTCTTTGGATCCATGCGTTGCAGATGCCCAAACCATTTCAATTTGCAGGTTCTTATAATCCCTATCAGTTGGTGAGCAATCTTATGAACTTTATACCCTCTCTTGGAACATAATGTATAATTATCCACATCATTTCAATTGCCCAATTTCAGATCCATTTTTCAGAAGACTGAATCATGATATTGGAGATACCCTGGCCAGTAAATTGGGAGAAGGCAAAGTTTGCAACAATTCAGAAACCAAGGTAATTGAAGTATAATACTGTCCATTATATTCCCCCCCCCCATTATTTTTTGAGTACAGTAAGAAAACTGTCTTTTCTGATTGTTGAATATCGTTCTATTGTTCAGGCGCAGCCACACTCAATGCCAAGTTTGTTTTGTTTTTTAAATTGATGGTATCGTATAAAACTTGGGTAACTTTGAACAAAACTTTGACAAGGAAATTCGCAAAACATACATCTCACCTCAGATGATTTATAAAGAGTTGGAACCATCTGTGGTTGATAGCTGATTCCTCTACAAACTGCTATCAGGCAAGATGAGTCGTTCACGAACCACCTTGTCAAAATTTTGATTTTAAGAGGTTTTCTCAGAGATCAGTTGCTTGCGTGGGATAACGATTTTTTCATAAATAGTAAAAAATGTTTGCATCCGTTTTACGTGCGCAAATTTCAATGCTCACTGAACACAAACTTTATTAACACGTTTGGTTAAACACGCATCGCATCGCTGCGTAATATATACGCGGGAAATTATGCAGACGCAGATGTGCCATCAAAGTAATAAAATGTTATTGAAAAATGCCTTTTTGAATAATTTTTCTTGAAAACAAACACGTTGACCCTATTTTAGTATTTTGGAGTATGCACAAAATGCTTTAACATATGTAAAAATTACAAAAATCAATGGAGCATTTACTATTTTAAAAGCACATAATGATCGACTTTTTGGAGCTTTCCCTATACGGTACTTTGTGTGGTAAATCGAGTGAATTTTGGGGAAAATGTGTACTTTTTGAAATGTCTGTATCCCCAAAACGAGCATTGTGACCTATTTATTTTATTTTAGATTTGTTATCAGCACAAATAAATCTACCAAATACTAATTTTTTAAGAAAATCAATGAAGATTTTGCATCAAACCCCTTAAAGTCACCCTGACATTTAAAGGCACCCAGTTTACGGTATAGATTCCTCATGATGTGAAGGAGAGCAATATAAAGGGACTTTTCTGTGTACTTGTATTGTAAATAATGTTTTTATTTGCTGATAACAATGTCATCACAATTAACAATATATGTACTTTAGAACTAGGACTGTTCATGTACTAATATTCTGTAAATGAGCTGCCTGTTGCCTTAAGAATTATTTCACAAAACACTCCGATATGGAGAAGAGACTCCTTATTAGAGAAAGTCATCATGCAAAGTTGTGTCGAAGGGAGAAGGAAGCCTTGAAGACCTAGAACCAGATGGATCGACCAAATCAAATCTATGGATGCTCCCTCTATGAACTTCACAACCTTGTCCAGGATCTTCAGAGGTGGCGTGATGTTGTTGCAGTCGCGAGCTGTTAGCCATGACAGGACCCTACCGACCGACTGACCCAACAAGACATGTCAATGACCTTAATATAAGAAACAACAAAAAATCTTTCTCAGATCAAGGAATTTGTTCTAGCAGCCCCATACTTTGGAACTCGCTCCCAAAATCTTTAAAAGAATAAAAAAAATGTCAAGCATTTTCAGAATACGGGGTTTTCTCAGAGATGCAAATCCGCCATTGATTTTCTTAAAAATTAAGTATTTGGTAGATTTATTTGTGTTGATAACAAATCTTAAATCAAATATATAGGTCATCGTGCTCATTTTTGAGATACAGGAATTTCAAAAAGTACATATTTTCCAGAAAAATCACTCTATTTACCATACAAAATCTAGGGAAAGCTTCAAAACGTTGATCATTATGTGCTTGTAAAATAACAAATGCTCCATTTATTTTTTTAATTTTTACATATGTTAAATCACTTTTTGCGCACTTCAAAATAAAAAAATGAAAATATGGTCACCGTGTTAGTTTTCAAGAAAAACGACCCAAACTGTTATTTTTTGGATAAAATTTGATTACTTTGATGGCACATCTGCGTAAGCATAATTTCCCCCGTATATATTACGCAGCTAAGCTATAGGGCGCGTGATTAACCAAACGCATTAGTAAAGCATGCGTTCAGTGTGCATTGAAATTTGCGCACGCAAAACGGATGCAAACATTGTTTTTATTTTTTACTATTTATGAAAAAATCCTCTGAGAAAACCCCTTAAACGATCCCTTATCCAACAGTACTCTTAGTTTTACATTGTAGAAGGAATTTTCTGAATTTATTCTTATTTCCTCTTTTCTTGTTTCTCGATTTTTAAGCCTGTCCCTGTCCTGTCTTGTTAGTAGTCATTTTCATATGAAGTCAATTTTGGTTTCATAGTTGTAGACATTTCAAGGGCCTTTCTGGCCTTTGTGTGTTTTTAATGGAAATAATATGGTTTTATTAATCATCTTTAGCTTGGAAAAAGCCCATGACCAATCATGTAAGGTGAAATTTAAGTGTTTGAGATTTTCATGACATTTCAAATAAACTTTTCAAATTAAATCTTTAACTAATCTGTCTTACAGTGGCCATCCTTAGGAACTCTAAGATGTGCATCATTATCTGATGATCCAGTTGAAGTCACTAGAAATGAAGGAAAGAGTCTGCAAGAATTACATGTAAGAACTCAACTGTAGGGTATCTATTGCTTTTTATCATACCACTAAGAGAATTTATGACCATATTTGGAAAAGCCGCTGCTGTGATATATTTCGTATCATACCCTCAGCGCGTCAGACGCACTTATATCATGTCACTGAGCACGTCGGAACGTTGCATTTTAAATTTGTAGGGATGCGCAGTACTATGTAGAGTAAAACGTTTACCAAAAGGGGTTCGTTTTTGTTAATTTTAGTGAAATAAAGCTTTAAAAGTTGAAAAAACAAATAAATAAATAGTTTAAAAATTAAGATTGACTTAGTGGTATGATAAATTCGTTATTTGGTTCAGCGTCGATATGTTATGGGAAATACTCGTGCGCTCAGTGTCATATCCAGGCTCAGCTGCGCTTCGCCCGGATATGACACTTCGCGCACGAGTATTTCCCATAACATACCTCCGCTTCACCCAATAACTAATAGTATTGAACAGGGATCAATATTCCTTCCAACATGCGGCAAACTACATGAGAGCTTGGAATGTACATTCATGTAGATTCCTGGGATGTACTTAAATATACATTGAACTCGATACGTTCATGCGCCTCACACACTGTGAGTGCGTCTGCCTGACGAGCGACTTGGTAGGACGCGTAGGTGTAACATGTAAGCGCAAACACATATGCAGAGTTGAATTCACATCTGGTTGACACGTTATCGAGCAGACACAATCTCTACTCGTGGAATATACTTTACCCCAATGTTGTCAATAGTTTAAAGTGCTTAGTGTCGATTTTATTTTGCTTTCATATGTGTAGCTTCATAGTTTTGATTTTGTTTTTACTGAGTCACCTTTTGTAGAAACTTGACGCTTCTAGTCGCAGTAGCTGCAATAATAAAGTCGATAATTATCATTAGGGATATTGACAAATTTTTCAAATGAAAAGATGTAAACTTAATTTGCAAAGCAACAAAACATCTAACCAATCAGAATGAAAGAAGGTAAATTATACGGAGTGGATTGAAAATCACAGTCTGTATTCTGTTCTGGTTTGTATGACGGGCATGAATATTACATTAATGTTTCTGTCAAATGATGATTTATTTATTATTGTAATCATTAAATTTTCTACAAAACAAATCTGCAGGGTGCGTATGCCGAGAGCGTGTGCGACTATGCAGCGATAGCGAAAATACACTGCACGTACCCTCCCTAATTGGTCAATAAACTCTGCGATCGTATGAAAAAATAAGGTGATACTTTTGTTTACTCCATGCATTTATTGCGTTTAGATGTTCATGATTTATAAAGTGACATCTATACCATGAATAGATGAGGTACCACAACCCTTTCTTTTTGGTCACATCAGTGACACATTATGAATTGTGTCAAACTTGCAGATAGTTATATGAGGCCAAAAAAAAAGAACTCTGTCTCAGCTTACTTAAGGTCAAAACCCTAAGCGCTATGCCTTTTTGGTTTTTTTAGCAAAAAAGGGCTATGGATGCGGAAATACCCCCTAAATTTTTTTATTGCATTTTTCAGCCACTATTTTTTTTCGCTACCGATTCGCGGCCATTTATTTAACTTTTTTTTCCAGTAGTAGGAAAAAAGATGAAAAAAACTGAAAATCTCTCAAAAGCCTAAAAAAAAAAAGAATGCGCGAAATTTGGATTTTTAAAAGCTATGCGCGCGAGAAGCTGAGACAGACTATTTTTTTTCTTTGGCCTGATCAAAGTAAAGAAAAATTTGATGGTTTATTAAAATAGATTTTCCACATTATCATAATTTCAGGTTAGGAAGCGTATTGCTGATCAGTGGGAGTCCGTCAACCAGGACTGTGTAGAAGACAAAGGCCAGGTGTTCACAGACTACCAGCAAGAAATGTTCTCTCTTATGAATGCGTACAAGGTATGGCAGCATTTCATCATGTGAGTGCAAGAAAGTCGTATCTGCAATAGCTGCCATTTGTCATTAATTTGGATCGCACACTGTATAATCTCCAGTTTTTGGTCAGTGGTTCTGGTTTTTGAAATGGTTCTTCAGGTGACATTTCAAGAGCCACTGACATATGACCTGAAATTTTGAGGGATTTTTCACATTCTACCTAATGGGTGTTTAGTAAATATAACTTAAGGCAGCCATTGCAGATACGACTTTCTAGCACTCACATGACGATTTATCCTGATGGAAGAGGGCACTTGATTTTCACTATGTAAATATATGCAACCAGAAAATAAGTTATAAGGAGTTATTTTTTGAGATGAACAGTGCAGTTACAGGTTCTATAAAATTTCTTCTTCTAAAAAAGGTCATGTGGTGTAGTGGAACAGTGCATGACTCTGGGTTTTGGGTTCAAGCCCAAATTATGACAATTACGGCTAAATTTCAGCTCAAAATGTAACATTTGAATGCACAATAAGGCCAAAAAAAATTGTTTGTTTGTCCTCGACCACCAGCCCCTATTTTTCAAAACTGGAAAAAAGTTTTTACTGTACAAAAGTATACCGCGCCTAATTTTCAGATTTCCAAAAAAAGTTGTTTTTTCTTTGAGAATTTTGATTTTTTGAAAATATATTTTAAGTTGTTGTTTTCATTTTTTGTTCCCATTTTAATACTGTTTTTAAACTTGTATAAAGAGATTTTTCGGTACAGTAGACTTATTTGCATCTTTATAGAGGCCATAATTTGGTGTAAGTTTGACTTATATTGGAAAAAAAAATCTAAAAAAAAATAAAATCTGCCTGCCCGCACTTGCTCAAAAATAGTTGTGGAGGAAGGACAACCAAACAATTTATTTATTTTTTGCCGAAGCTGTAATCACTGTTTGTGCCAAGGCTGTATTACACACAATGGTGTAGCAGTTTGGAGAATTGCAACAATAGAATTCTGAAAATGTGTCAGAATTTTTTTTTTCTCATTCAGTCAATTTTCAGCCTTGGCAGGCGCAAGCTTCTCTTCATCTATTTCAAAATTGGTCAAATTAAATTGGCATTACTGGTTACTGATTGTAATAGCATTTCCAAAATGAAATTTGCTTTAAGCCCTTGACTGACAAAATGTGACTCGTCACACGTACAGATTCAGATTCAGAATACATGTTTTTCATTTTGTAAAACCAATAGTAAAGTTATTCCAAACCTGAGGCCGATTTCACTAATATTTAGCGATGGTCACTAACCTCGTTTTGATCGCTAAACTCCAAAAATGATCGCTGGATTGTTAAAAATACCAGCTATTTATTAGCGATTATTTTGGATTTAGCGATAAATTCGGGGTTAGCGACCATCGCTAAATGTTCATGAAATTGGCCCCAGAATTGAATAATTCTTTCAACTGGTTATCAGTAGTTAACATTGACATCATGATGCAATAAGTATGAGTATAAGTCTACGCTGTACAGGTATCATGAATTATGGATTGATATTTGATCACCATTAAAAAGAAATATTCAATTTAAATTAAAGTATGGCATAAAAGCTTGGGACTTACGGGTGTCATGAAATGAGAAAGATGTAGGCCGTTCAGACACAAGTGTCCCCTTTTGATGTTAGGAGTCACAAATGGCATAAAAGGTCTCATTTTTTAAGTTGGGACCCAAACGCGTTACATGTGTGTTTTAGTGAAATATAGCCTCTTCTTATATAAAACCCTCCGGATTTCCAAAAATATGCATCTTAAGTGCATATAAGTATATATATCCTGAAAACTAATTGTGTCAGCAATTTCAAAATGTGCATATAAAGTCAAGCGTACAAAGTGGCTAACAGTTATACAGGGTGAGACAAACAAAAATATCGTCAAAATGATCGTCAATTGTTTGACATCCAGATAAAAAATAGAACTTGTATATAAAACGTCAATGCATTGAACATAGAGTTGAGCCTATTGCCCATCCATACATATCAGAAAAAAGTTCATCATCAACATTGTATACATTATACAGGGTGTTACAAATTTAGGAGTTAATTGCAGCTTGTAGTGTTTATATTCAGTGAAGTGTGTCCTGTGCATGAAATTTAGCATATAATCATTGTATTTAACATTGCTTAACCTGATGAAACAAATATGAATCTCAATTTTGTTATTTGAGTAATTTTAAGATTGATTAAATTGATTAAAACCCTCCTCTTGTTAACAATTGATATAATTAATTTCAACTTTCTACCCCACGCCCCAAGACCTCA
>JXSR01S075176.1:47293-57648 GCA_000969725.1 Ophiothrix spiculata | reverse complement strand
TGTGTTGCTCATTTCCATAACCTGCTTGTAATTTAGTTAAAAGATTATCATGCTTTTTGAATAATATTATGCTGGTCTTTAAATTATGTAGGCCCTATTTACAAATGAAAGGTAAAAATGGAGAGACCATCCATTTACCTACTGATTAAGGCTACTGTTCTTTTTCGCAAGCGAGACGTCGGAACATCCATGTTTACTGCAAGTTTTTGTCTTTTCACCAAAACATCATATTTCCATAATGTTTTACTGTCAATAAATGAATGAATAAATAAATAAATGTTTGGAAAATTTGATTGTTTTCAAATTTTGAAATTTCTTATTGAAGTGCAAATAATATTGTATCAGTGTTGATTTTGAATGATAATGTATGAAACATACTAAGTAAATGCGGGAAAAAAGAAATTAAATTTTGTCTAATGTACGGTACCTTAAAAAGAAATGCCTTTTTTTTAAATAGAACTGTCGTTAAAAATTGAAACAAGATGGTTCATGTTGAAGAAAACCATGTAATGAAACTGTTGTCATGGAAATCGTTATTTGATTATTTCCTTTTTTGGGCACTGTCTTGTCTTGTCTTGTTTTTTGTTTTTAATGTTTCTCTTTGATTAGTAAGTATGTTTTACCTTTTTTTCTAGGGCATAATTGTCTTCAGGCCTTACTGGCCTTTTGATTATGTCCGCAATATCATTTTTGTTGGTTTTTTTACCTTTATATGTTGTTATGGATATTGAAATAAAACAGAATCAGTAATCAGAATCAGAAGTAACTTCTATCATTTAATCCATCTTATGATAAAAATAACTTCTGTCATAAAGATGTATTTCTCGTAGAATTCTATTGTGTGGTGTGGGTTAAGACATAACTGTATCAGAATTCACTTCATTAAACATTAACTTTATTTTCACATACACTTTTGAAAAAAATATAAACTCTGGTAAAAGAGTGTTTTTTTTTTTTTTACTTTGGTAACAAAACTTGTCAGTTGTGTCTCAGACCAAGTTGTAAATTAGTTGTGTTAAATTCCAGAATCTTGAATTTTATACTCGAAGGACAACAGAACAATATATTTTTATTTTGGCCTAATTAATTAACCATAATTCATCATAGCTTTAGTGGAAACTAACAATAGGAGTCAAGGTCAATATATTCATGCAGTAATGATTCTTTTAGTGTTGACAACTGAAGCAGCATATTTGTCAGGAAGGGGAGTTTTAGCGAAAAGATTAAAAAAATACATGTTTGAGTCAGTTATTAACACTACAGTTATTAAATTAAAAATAAGTTAATATACAATAAATGTTTGTTTTTTGTGTGTGTTTGTTTGTTTGTTTTGAAAAATGATTATTTTATTTAGCGAGATTTTTTACTTTTTACCAGGTAATTTTTCATTTAACCCTTTGAACCCGACGGGCCGGTATACCGGCTCACGTGTACATGTACCATATACCCGACGAGCCGGTTTACCGGCTTCAAGGTCACGTGTCAGAAACTTGATGTGGTGTCAACAGGCATGGGTAGTTAAAATTTCCAATGGTCTTATTTATATCGGAAGACACCAATAAAACTTTGAAAACATGGTTGATCGGCCCCCGGGGGATTGGCCATTCTGCTCTTATTTACTCGAACGAGCTGAATCATTCCTCACATTTTTGTAAATTTGATCAAATTTTCAACAAATAAGGCTTCGCCCATAGACTACAACGTAAATGTCGAATATGTTGGTTGACATAAATTAATACAGATGCACTTGGAATGGCCAGGGTTCAAAGGGTTAAATGTTAGGCATTAAAGGCACAGTTAACCCCTCATTTTCTAAAATATTGTATGCCTTGTCACTCAGCAACCGATAAGTAACCCCATATATATAAAAGTATACATTTGTAGATGTGGATTTTCATGTAGAAGGTGATGGTTAGTTCAGTTTTAGACCAAAATGCATGATTTTGGACCAAGTTCCAAAAAACCCTTGTTCTTGGACCACTATATTTACAAACAACCTAACTAAATTTTGAAAAAGTACAAGTTGGACCTCAGATGCTTTTTAGAATCTAGAAACACATGTTTAGGAACGCATTTCTCAAATTTTTGATTTTGATTTTTACCTTACTTTTTGAAATATTGCCAAAAATAGGCCAAAAATGACCAAAAAATCATTTTGGGCCAATTTTGGAACAGTTTAGGCAAAAATTGGATAATTTCAGCAGTAGGTCCCTTGTTGTAGGTCCAATTATTTTTCGTGTAGAGGCAATTTGGGGCCCCCCTAGAGGTGGCGCCCAGGGCAACTTGCCCCTCTTGTCTGCCCCTCCCCCCCGGCCCCTAGCTACACCCCTGTTGTCACATTTGTACTCATTTTCATTTAGAATTTTTCTCATGGTGTTAAATTTTCACCACTAAGTTAAATTTTCATTCGGAATGAACTTTTTAATTTTAATTTTTCCTCATGGTGTAAAACGTTTTACCATTTACCAAAATGTTCATAATGGTGAAATATTTTTGCATCACAGCACATTTGCAGTGTATACTCATCTGTAGTATTTTGATAATTCATAATACATTACTTTAATTGATAATTGTTGTTTTCAGCAATAGCATAACTAGCTTGGTCTTCTCATTTTCCCGGGAAGGGGATGGGGGTTACTGACATTGACAAGGTATATGATATGTGCCTGCCTTTTGGGATGGGATTTTCACAGATTTGGCATAGCGATTGAGTGGTTTTTGTATCAGATGAAATCACCCAATTTTCATAAATTGTGTGCCTTGGGGGATAAACTTGCAAAAAAACACACCCAATTTGAATAAAATTTGATGCTTTTCCTTCATAATTCGTATATTGATGCGTGTGTTTTTGAGTAAAAAAAATACAGAGAGGTATGATCATTTTTTCAAAGTCCGGCAGGCACATACCTGTATAAAAAATTGTGAAGATAATCAAATTGATAATACTGTGTAAAACTTGAGGTCATCATGCAATCAGTTGTCTGTATATTTTACTAGGGTAAAAATGGTGAACTGTATCTAGGCCTTTACGCATTTAAACGTATTATACTCTTTTTGATTTTTCTACACAATATTTTGTGACATGTTGGAGTAAAAACCGACAATATTAATTTCATGGTCTCTGGCAATAGACATTATATTTTAGAAACAAATAAATTGAGTAACATGTGGGTTGCCTCATATGATGGATTTCCCAGGAACACATTTGTTAAGTGTTCAACATTTACATCATAAATTTAGTAACCTCAAGCTATTCATTACAGATGACTGTGCAGACAATCACTTTAGATTCAGCATCGCATTATCACGCAAGAATCTCATAATTGTATACCAGGTTTGACTTGTCAGATATTATCATTGTTTTAAAAGAATACAATGTAGATTACTGATTTCTTCCTATCCATTTCAGACAACTGGTAGGCTTTGTTTGCCGGCAATTCAGACGATCAATTTAGACTCAGCATTTCATTATCATTCAAGAATTTCACATTGTATATCAAGTTTTGCATGTTTAATATCATCATTGTTTGCAAAGTTTTTGACACCAATAATATATTACTGACCTCATGTTATTCATTTCAGATGACTGGGAGGCCATGTTTGCCGGCAACTCAGACGATCACTTTCGACTCGGCATCGCATTATCACGCAAGAATCTCAGATTGTACACCAAGTTTTATATGTCAGATATCATCATTGCATCACCGCTTGGTCTCAGGACGGTCATTGGAACAAAGGGGTAGGTATATTTTTATATTATTGGCAATATAAATGCAGAATGCACAGTGTGATTTTGAAAATTTATTAGATGTAGAAGGAAGGGTAGAAGGAAGGGTAACTAGGTATTCTGACCTGATAACCTTGCACTTATATATGGCTCACCCCGAAAGGGGGGACTTTGCAGATTATATCAATTTTGATTTTATCATTTCATCTGTTATAGCATTTTCTAAGCTTTAAAATGACACCTTATTTGTTGAAATTGATCGAGGCAATCAAATTTTAAAACAGAAAATCTGCTGAAATTTCTTATTTTCTTTATTTTTGGCTGCGTATTTCACCAGTTTCTCGAAAAGTGTTCTGTCACAAAGTCCCCCTTTTTGGGGTGAGTCATCACATGTGTCAAATAATCTGAAACCAACCAGTCCTCTTTCAAGTTTCAGAAAGAATGACAAATTTAGCCGATAGGGTATATGAAATCAAATGAATTGTTAGATTATAAATTGTTGATGTTTCTGTATAAATTATCGAAACAATAGGGAAACCTCACCAAAAGGATCAAAGTCACCCCTAATGGTGTTATGAATTTGTCCATTTGGATAGTAATGATGGCTGATGTACCATATGTAACTGATTTCAGGTCTCACACAGGGTAACTTTTGTCACATTTCACACTCAGTAGTATGCTGGATTATAATAATATAATGAGTCGAATAATTGACAGGATAATCAGGTATCAATCTTGAAAAGTTTAAAAACATGTTGTAATAAATCCAGAAAGCAGTACTTTGACTTTCTGACTCTGATATTTTTGTATTAACTTTCCCTCGAAAGGCAGGACTATGCTTTCCTTTTTTCATGATTTTCTGTATTTGTTCCCATCTAGAGAGAAGCAGGATTACGATTTTCTGTCTTCAATAGAGATCTTGTTGATGGACAAGACGGATATCTTTCTGATGCAGAACTGGGAGCATATAACGGTGAGTGTAAAAATCATAACTGGCTAGGTCTTTTTATTCAACAACTCACTGTATCACCTTATACAGGACTGTACCATTGTTGATTCATGATGAATCCACAGATGATTTTCAAATTAGAGCGTCACGCACAGCACAGTTTTTATGGAAGTGCGTTTACGCAGTACACTTAAGTAGGCACACTGTAGGCACTTATAGTATGTACACAGCACGATGCTCGTGCAGAGCTCGGTGCTTGGGAATATCTGAAAACGTTAAAGCAGCAAATATTCACAAACTAGCCCTTTCATTCAGATTCAGCCAAATACTTTTATGAAGATAAGTAGGCCTGTCTGTTAAATTAAAGACATTAAGACTTTAATGCTTATAATTCTCTCGTTACCTGATGAGCCTATGGGTGAAACAGTCTGTTGAAATCATGGAGTAACATAGTTTATTAAGTTTTTTCTTTATGTAGAATTTAATGCATACGTTTTCAGGAAGATTTCTGTTGTTGAAAGGTATTCATACATGGTACACAGTTGTTCATTGTAAATCAACAAACTCTGCATCCAATGCATCGAGGGGTATTTTTATCACATTAGGGTGGCTAAAGCCACCCTCGCAGGATAAAAATACATGGATGCATCATTATTGATTATGCATTATATTGATTCAATAAAAGTCTTGTTGATTGATAAGACAGGCATCTTTCTAATGCAAAACTGGGAACATATAACGGAATGTCTCTATCATAAATAACCAGACATATGGTTCAGATGTGAACCCAGCCAACCATCAAATTTGATTCTTTCTGATTAGACTCATTCAATCCAAATTATTATAAATCACTATTTCATCAATGATATTATGCAAATTGCTTGGATTTTTAAATGGTTAATGTGTAAAATTGGTGAAACTTACTCCGTTGCTTGTAAGTGTCACCTTGATATGCTGCAAAATGGCTTGGGATTAATTGGTTAATATGCAAGATGAATTAAACTAGGCAGTCAATTACTAGGCAGTTGATCAAATTGGGGGTTTCAGGTTTTTTGCAGACGATGCATCACATCTTGTCATAATGAGCGAATATTAAAAGCATTCACACAGGCTTTGCGTGCAGGTTTGTGTATCATTCGCGTACAGTATTATTTGTACAGTCTACATGCAACCAAATCTTGGTGCCTGGTGTTGGTTTTGGTGGGACACAAGTTTACTACCAAAAGTAATATTGTTATAAAATTGGATAGATTGAGCCCATATTTATTGGTCGAGCTATGAGTTGTAAAAATATTGGGCGAGACGCAGTCGAGCCCAATATTTTAAAAGTCATAGCGAGACCAATAAATATGGGACGAAAATCATCCAATTTTATCATTATTATGCTCAGGATCTAAGTTTTTCCACACTTGGATCCTTCAAAGCATAATAATGATTGAAATTGTGATCCATGTTTACAGGACATATTTTTAGGCCCCCTTTCATTTTTAACTAAATTTGCCCCTCAGTCCTTGTATTTATAATCTATTAATTTACCTTTTCTTTTGTAGCATTTGATGGAATACATGCATCTTCAACCGCAGGAATCACATGGTGTGGACTTTTCACGAGTTAGAATGTGGGCTCTCAATAAATGGTAAGTTGTGTCACATTTTATCTCCAACCGCGGAATCGCACGATGTGGACTTTTTACAAGTTTTTACTTCTACTTTTTAGACAAAGTGTTAAAAACAGTTTTGGGCAGTGGTTTGCGATGATCAGAGTTATTGTCATTGATTGAGAGAAGAAACTCTCTTGAGTAATTTATGACTCCTTCAGCTGATTGATCCATAATCAATGCATGATGCCTCATTTTGCGACAATGAGAGGGACAGGTGCCTCGATTTGTATAGCAAGATTTTTATTCCAACCCTACACCTGGCACAAAAGCTAAATTGAAACAGGGTTATTTTTTGGAGCCCTGCGTCTTTTGGATGTTCTGTCTCGGCCACTTTTGCACAAATTTTCACAAGTGAGGTGTTTTATAAAAGAACAAGATAAGTAATGTATTTTTTGAAAACATTCAAAAGTATCAGACTTTGACACAATCCTATCTAAATACATACCATCATTCTTTTGGTGCCAGGTGCATTCTTTCAAAGTTACATTGATGTATTAGAGTATAGAAATATCAGATATTTCACTTAAATCCATATAGGCCTATATCCAACAGCATGTTTTGTGCTGGCAACGTTGAAAGAGTTTGCTAACTTCAAAACTTGTATCACAAAAAATATTTCTGATAGCATTTTATCATCTAAAATGCCCTTTCTTGCAGTGGTAACAAATCTATATGCTATTATTAAATGTGATGGCTCATCCCGAAAGGGAGGACTTTGCAGATGATATCAATTTTGATTTAGGTATTCAAACATGCTACAGAGTTGTTCATCGCTAATCAACAACGATGCATCCATGCGTCTGCGTATTTTTTATCGCGCGAGGGTGGCTTTAGCCACCCGAGTGTGATAAAAATACGCCGACGTATCGGATGCAGAGTTGTTGATTAGCGATGAACAACTCTGTAGCATGTTTGAATACCTTTCAACAACGACAATCTTTCTGAAAACGTATGAATTAAATTCTGAATGTTTTCAATTTAACCAGTAAACCAATACTCATCTCAATAAAAAATACTTTGAAGAATCTGAAACAAAACGCTAGTTTTAAAATGATTGTTGGTTTGTCGTTTTCAACTGTTCTCAAGCGCCAGTCCTTACACGTACTCAAGTTCCTGACGCGTAATGAACAGTGCGCCGATTTATGTGCACTGCGTAAATGCACCTCCGTGTACGCTGTGCCGTGCGTGACGCGCTTATTTGAATATCAACTGTGGATTCATCACTAATCAACAACGGCGCGCTCCCGTATAAGAAGATACGGTGAGTTGTTGAATGTATCATATTATCTGTTGCAGCATGTTCTAAGCATTAAAATGACACCTCCCTTGTTGAAATTGATCAAGTCGATCAAATTTTACAACAGAAAATCTGCTAGAAATTATTATTATTTTCTTTATATTTTGCTGCCTATTTTCACCTGTTTCTTGAAAAGTATTCTGTCGCAAAGTCCCCCCTTTCGGGGTGAGTCAGCACAAATTTAAAAGACAAATTAAACTGGTCATCAGGCATTGACTTCATTATTCTCATACATGTAAGAAAACCTGTACATTGTTTCTGTCGTCATTATAACACATTTAAAAATAGCACTTATAGAGCTTTTTGGGGAAAAGGTAGTACAACGGTCTATGGTAAATGTGTCAAAAGTGACATTATTTAGTGTTGATTCAAAAACTCTCCACTTTAAATTGGTGTCAATTTTTCACAAAATTTACACACAAGTACAGTGGAACCTCATTAGCACAAAATATGTTAACACAAAAACCCTGATAACACAAAATGTTTTGATTTCCTATGTAAAATCAGTTGGATAACACAAAATCCTGATAACCCAAACTAAACTCTTTGGCCTCAGTGATTTTGTGTTATCGAGGTTCCACTGTATGTTCTCTCCATTAAAACTATAAAACATCAGGATTAACTACTTAAGTTTCACAGAAAATGAAAAAAATGTAACATTTTTGGGGTTCAAAACACTATTCTGCGTATACTGCGCATACGTTTTGCTGCACCTACAAATTTAAAACAAGTGCGTACCGGCACAAGTGGGCGTGAACCAGACTTACCTACGCCTAATTTCTCTACTAGTTTTGTCAAAAGACATACCAATACTAAATTACAAAATAAATAGACTTCCCCATGAGGTCCATACGCTGAACCGACATGCACCTTCATGACGAAATGTGGACCAACACTGCAAAAGGATGCAGTTGCCATCTCCTACATTTTTATAGCCCATTGTAGCATAATTTGAGGTATACTAGTTATATGCATCGGATATGCTATGTAATGAGCAACATGTATGAGCTGACATCTGCAACTGCGGCCCACATATGGTTACATGCTGTCACATGAAATGAGATATCTTCACTATTTTCATTTTTAGGCAATGAAGAATAAGGTTCATCTTTCTCCCATCTTTTTTTCTTCTTTTCACAGGAATAAATTCTACAGGCAGACCATCCTACTCAGCAGTATTGCTCTACCTGAATTGAGTGCATTGTACAACCGCCATTGCTGCAGTATCCTTTTAGGCAATTTTAATTGTAATGTAATAGTGGACATTATTACATTGTCCTGAATACACATGGTGATGGCTATTTTTTCCTATCCTTTTAAGGATATCAAAGTATTTAATTAAACCATTTGTCGTAAATTAGATTTTATTACATTTATCGGTTTGTCATTTTTCCTTCAAAAGCTTAAATTTTACGATAATAACAGAAGTAGTAGGAAGTTAACGAGGGATAAAACAATAGGATAAGCCCACAGGGGTTGATGATATTGTTTAAATATGATTCTACTTGTAATATTTATTTAATAATAGTCAAAGAATATTGACCAACATCACATTTTTTTGAAAAAAAATTTGCTCAAGTTGCGTTTTCCGCTTTATACCGCATATGCCACATTTTTGCGGAAATTCCGCAACGCAGAGGGTTTCGGGCCTTGCATTATAAATCCTGCACTCAAGATTGGGTGGGTTAATAATAAGCCATTTGATCTAAATGGAAATTCATATATTTAACTGATTTTTACTATTATTAAGTTTAGTCTTGTTGAAAGAGGTTAACTTTTAAGATGTGATCACCACTGTTTGATCACTAGTAATATATAGGCATTTAATGCTAAAGGCACATAATGGGTGGCGCTATTTCCATAAATCAAGTTTCCAGGTTTTTATTTGCCACATGGAAAAGGTAAAGGAGACCAAAAATAAATTTTATTCATGTTAAATTCACCCAACAAATATTTAATTTATGCAATATGCATATAATTAATTTCAAAACCTGAAAAGCGCCATCAATAATGACATTTCAAAATATGGGATAAAAATAATGCTTTTTGATCTAAAATGAACATTTTTTGAGATAAAATGTGAAAATAAATTTTTGAAACAAATATTACATTTCAACACCTTATTCCTGAACTACTTAAAACACTTTAAAGGGCCTGAATTGATTGTAACAGTGCATTTTTGCCAAAAAATTTATAAATGAACCCATCAAACAGTGGTGTGATATGACCCAATTTTAAGAAGAAAAAAAGGTTATTCTAGATACTAAATCCTGAGACAAATTTATCTCAGGCGGCTCAGCTAAAACACCGTATTTAGACAGTGTTGGATACTTTTATTTATGGTCCAGTGTTGGCATTAGTTATGTTAAATAAATAATGTGCATTTGTTAAATCTATTGTAGTCATAAGTTGTTTTGATATAGCAATTTTTCTTGACACATTTATTCAGATTATTCAGGGAGAGTGACAGTGCATAATCCCCCGGTGAATGGATCTATCTGTCAGGTAGTCACCCAGTTACCACAGGTGAGATTATTGGTCAGGGCTGGGGAGGGGGTTCCGGTTCAGATTATTCCGGGAGGGTGACAGTGTATAATCCCCCGGTGAATGGATCTATCTGTCAGGTGGTCACCCAGTTACCACAGGTGAGATTATTGGTCAGGGCTCGGGAGGGGGTTCCGGTTCAGATTATTTCGGGAGGGTGACAGTGCATAATCCCCCG
>JXSR01S075176.1:3987-15894 GCA_000969725.1 Ophiothrix spiculata | reverse complement strand
GGGTACTCACATTTTGTTTTGGTAGGGGTGTGCCACTGGGAAATTTGAAATACCACCAATGTATATACCAATTTTCACGAAAAAGGGACCCATCCATATGCCAAATTCCCCAAATTTTGAGTCAAATTTATACAAAAGTTGAAATTTTCTCCGAAAATTTACGCAAATTAGGTGAAAATTTACCTTTTTTTGTTTATAATTTAGGGGAAAAATCCAAAATTGCGCCATTTTGGCGTAAATTTTAGGAAATTTTGACAAATAGACCCATCAAAATACCACATTTTACAAAGAAAAATGACCCATTTGCATACCAGACAGCCTGATTTTGCTACCCAAGTTTGCAGCACATCCCCGTAATAACTTTTGTACTAAATACCCCCCCCCCCCCCCCCCCCCGCGGGATACATGGTCACTGAAAAAACATACTGAAGGGACATGCACATTTTTTGAAAGCTGTGAATAAACCACAAGTAGGGTCAATTCGGGTATCTTCACTCACTTTCAAACGACGTGCTGTTGAAATGAAATTTTCTTCATTATGATTGGACGCATAACATATAATTGATGGCTCAGGGACGCCATGTATATCGAGGAAGCTTGTCATAGGTTCAAATCAAACATTAACTATTTAACTTGCTGGAAAAAGACAAATCTTTCCTACAACTTTTTTCGGGTATCTTCACTACCCATAGGGTATGTTCACTATGTCGCCACTAGTCATATTACTAGTCATGCATATTGCAGCAGGGTAAATTCACTCATGTGTCGGGTAAGTTCGTACATAGACAAATTTTATTTCAAGTTTATGGCATGATCTTTGTTGACGATAGCGATCTTACCCACCTTAAACTGTGCCTGTCCAGAAGTATTCATGAATTTCAGGATTCCAAGTGATTGAAGTTACCCGACTGCTCGAAATTACCCGAATTGACCCTAAATACACTCAACACTAATAATTTTCTTTGTCAATTGGGGAATCCCATGAAATATCTCTCAATTAAAGAGGCTTTAACATATTTGAAGGTCTTTATTTGTTTATCAAACATCCAAGGCTTGTTTGTGGTTACTTTATTTGGCATCATGAGAAAGTTTTACAAGTAATTTTGTACCTCAAACATTTCGATACAACAATCCGTTCCGAAGATATGGCTATATTCGTAAGAGCGTGTTGATCAGTTTAAATTTTTTTCAAATAAGGCATATTTTTAATTAATATGGATGTTTTTTCTTCCGATCACAAAATTGCGAAAACGAGATTGACACAATGTTAAAACGGCTTGGTAGGAAGATTTTTAAAACTGTGAAGATTCATAATATCACAAAATCTCAAATTCATCCCCAGACGAAAATTTTACCACTTTGTTTCACACAAAAACATTGGTAAAACCATGCCAATTTGTATGGTTCGTAATTCTGAATATGTACACTTAGAACCTACAAAGTTACATATTGCTGGAAAGCCTACTTTCCGAGAATTTCAATTTTATCTGAATAAGTCTAAGTTTTAGGGATGGGTAAAAATTATACAGGGTGCAAAATCAAATAAAAGTGCATTTTGGTCAACCAACTTGACACAATGAGATTTTGTTGGGGAAAGGTGTATCCAGATGACACAAACATTACTTGAAGGATGTAATGATAGAGTTCCATAAAATAATTCATTTGGTGACCAATTTCATTGTGGTCAAAAAATTGAGGATGGTCAAAATCTATGAAACGACTCATTAACTTTTGGGACATTTATCGGGCAAAAAAAATGTATACACTACCTAAAAATTAATCACATAATTGGATTCCTCGACAAATTTCCTTTTGAAAAATGTATAACTTTTACCATTTACGTTGACTCGGTTAAAAGATATGTCGTTTTAAAGTTTTCGAGTGTAAATGCATGTTTTGTACGGTAATGTATAGAGAAATTTACCCATATATAAACCATTAAGAAACAACAAAATTTGGATGGCATGTCAATATTCTTTACATGCTTTAGCATTACACGTATCTCATTGAAGTATATTTACAAAATTATGATCCCAGCATTTTTATTTTTAATAATACATGTGTTTATTAATCACAACTTTCGCATACTTTTGCATGTAATCCTATGCGCGCCGCCTCCACCGTCGCCGCCTCCACACGATCCATCGTGTTCCCTAATTGCTTTTTCAAGCATAACTTCATTAATTAAAATCACGAGAAGTTCACTTTTTGTACATAACTAGAGTATAAATAGACCTTTCATATGATACCACACTTTCTCAAATACGTAAAGAAGTTTTAGCAAAAATGCATATTTTCTACAATTCTTTAGGATAATATGTAACAGATCCATGATATTTGAAGGACCTATTTATGACGCAAGGCCAGCTATACAAAGTAGGAGTATATACAAATGAATTACATTTTAGTAAGAAAAACGATTTACCCTGTTACATCGATCATAAGAACATGTTACCTTGATCATAAGAACCCATTTAAATCCAGACATGGCAAACAATAATTATTACTGTTTTGGAAACACAAAATATGGAAGTACATGCTGATCTGGTAAATAAAATATAACAAGTTAACGGGGAGAACCATTGTAATTTTTCACCACATTTGAAGTGAAGCTGAAGGGGTTCTTATGATCAAAATTATACGGTATCCAAATTATGTTTTTTTGGTATAACAACTTCAAAAAATATCTTATATCTTATGAAATATATTTATAATTTCTCACAATGATATTTCACGATTACCGACACGAGTGACTTAATCAAACAGTTTGTAAAATCTATGAAATTTATTACATTATTGCAATTTCTCAAACGTTAATATAATACATGTTATAATGATGTTGATAAAAATATCAAAATCAACAGTGAATCCAACTTACATTATGAAGCTTTTGCAGACTCCAATATTTCACATGACTATTTATTAGAACATCAACTGCAAGGAAACGCCCCTTACCGAGTCGACTCCTGAAATGAATTGCTTGAAAGTCCTTATGCCATCTCTCTTTGTTGTTACCATGGTATTTCAAATACTTATTTCCTGTATTGTCAACACTACTGATGATTAGAATTACATTACACTTTTCATATTTCGGTAAAGAACAATTCACCGAGATGTTAAAGGAGCTTGATCCGATTTTTCAAATTATAATTTTCAATTTTAAATGAAAGATGACTACTCAAACGGTCTAAAATTCAAATTTCAGCTTAATCGGTCAAACCTTTTTGATTTTATGGGCAAATTTGTATTTCAGAGCCGCCTTAATATGTTACTATGTAAATTTCTTTATGGTTACCATTATTAGACACATTTTCATTTATTTCTCCAAAACCGAACCTAACTCAGCCGTGAAATTTCACATGGCTTGTGAGAAAAATATGAGCAACATTTTGGTACCAAATCTAAAAAAGTTTGGAAAAATGTTAAGGCAATCGGACCAGGCTCCTTTAAATGGACAGTAATATACCATTTGACATAAATACCTAAAGTAGACAATTTGAGTAACTATTGTGATATATAAATCGTTGTATTCGGTTTCGGCCTAAGTGGCCATTTTTTCCAAACAATCATAAAAGTTTTTGCTAATAGATCAACAATTTGGCACTTCTTACATCCCCTGAAAACGACAGGTCCATACCAGGTAGACATTTTTCAAAAAGACGACTAAAATTCTAAAATTTGAAGTGGCAATCACCCTCCTCTCCTAAGACTTGAATGGCCTACCATGCCCCACCTTAGGTGGTACCTCCAATTTGTTTTCATCAAAATGACTGCAAAGGATGTAATAACATTTACCTAAATGTCAAGGCTCACTTTACTTTATCTTACTTTGCGTTTGGGTGCAATAGGCACAGTAGGTTACCCTTTCGGGAAGCTGAACTGGACATGAAATGCATCGAAGCATTACATAATAAATCAGAGACAGTATTTCAATTTGATTATCTTTTATGGGTCAAACTATAGTTTTTATGAGCTACAAAATATTTGGTGCAACTGGTCTTTGTTATCTTATAATCTGATATATTAATTCCAATGTATTTTCAATTAATAATAACGGCCGGAGGCTTAGTGATGAAAAATCAATACTACCACATTGAGGTGTATCTGGTGAAAATGCTTGGTGATTTACAACACCAATTATCCGTTATTGATTAGAAGATGCATTGGAATTATATTACTAGATTATAGGATAACAAGGACTTGTTACACAAAATATTAAGTAGCTCCAAATTAACTATATTTTGACCCTATTGGTTGAGTAAATTTATAGGCTGTGTCACACATCACCGTACCGTGCGAATAACGTACTTACAACGTACACTGTTTGGTAATCGATATACATGTATATCAATGAACAAACCAATGTACGTTATTAGTTCGTTATTCGTACGTTTCGTGATGTGTGACAGAGCCTTAAAGCTGGGATTCGTTTTATCCGTTTGTAATGCGGATGCGGTGCGTTTTGCACTGTAAGGGTACCCCCGGGGGGGGGGGGGTGGACTACGCAGGATGTGCGGACAAAATGACCCCCTATTTTGAACTGGCTTGTACGCGATGACCCCCTTTTTTGAAAGATACTGGCTACCTGTTACCCAATGACCCCCTTTTTTGACATGTTCTGTACTAATTGACCCCCGTTTTTTATTTGAAAATCATGTACCCAATGACCCTGATTTTATGTCAAAGCTATGCACTCAATGACCTCCTAATTTTTAATAGCCATTTACCAAAAGTATGACTGGCATTTTACTCAGGTATTTTGTTTTCAAACAGATGAAACTGCATATATGCATTTTTTTTATCAAGTCAATCATTTGTTAAAAGATATCATTAAATTCATGTTTAACTGAAAACGAATGGTTATTTTCTCATTTATGCGTGTCTTTGATGTTAATAATGTGCATTTCTGTCACTTCGGATAGGCAGTGCCCCCCCCCCCCCCGGGAAGGGTACTGGTAGTGGTGTGATTGATAGCACATAATTGAATGGAGATGAATTGTATCAGGTTGAAAGCTGAGATTCAATTTTTTTAATGCGTTTTCATTTCAGCATCTTCTCTAATTGAAAAGTTTCAGCATGACCAAAACGTATTCAAAACGGATGAATCGCTCCAGGGACCGATTCAAGTAAACGTATGGGTTTCCGGATAGTCGCACCGCAAACGGACCGGAAAAAAGGAATCACGATCTCGTTGAAAATCATTATATCGATTCTAAAAACACCGCATGCGAAACGCATGCAGAATCGCATTGAAAACGGACGGTCAAAGTCGAGTCTCAGCTTTAACTTGATCCTATTCAATCATATGCTTTAAAACATACAACTACTAAGTACCCTTACAGTGCAAAATGCATCGCATCCGCATCGCAAACGGATAAAAAGAATCCTAGCTTTATTGATGATATGATTAGGCGCCTTTCCAAGAGATAAAGGCGCCTCACATATTAAAAACATACACTCTTACATATTTTTTTTTTATAATTACATAATTAAATACAAGAACATTACATAGGTACTTATTCAGAAAATATAGGCAAGAAGTACAAAGGAAAAAGAGGACCACAGGTGGACACCAGGAGCCAACCCCAAAGGTGGATAACCTCAGGAGCATACAAGCATATCATAGCTTAAAAACACACAAGTATATATTTTTTTTTTATAATTACATAATTAAATACAAGAACATTACATAGGTACTTATTCAGAAAATATAGGCAAGAAGTACAAAGGAAAAAGAGGACTGCAGGTGGACACCAGGAGCCAACCCCAAAGGTGGATAACCTCAGGAGCATCAAGTATATTTACAAATTATATAATTAAAAATAGCACAGCATTGTTTATCTTATCTTTGCACAACAAAATAGATTAAAAAACAGAAACTGTAAACTATATCTGAGAAAAAAGATAGGTCTTTAGCATTTTCTTAAAAGATTTGACATCGCATGCCATGCGGATAGCTCGTGGAAAGATCATTCCATAGCCTTGGGCCTAAATATGTGAAGGCTGAATCAGCAATAGCACGTTTATTCAGTGGCACAGCAAGGCGAGACGTGTCGTTGGATGATCTATAGGCCACCTCTACCACACACATACGATGTCAACATATCATGAAGGTAAGCAGGCCCTAATTTGTTAAAACAATTATACACATGCAGTAAAATCTTGAAGTTGATTCTCTGCTGGACAGGCAACCAATGAAGATCGTGGAGAAGAGGCGCCGCACTTGTTCGTCTATCAGCACAGAACACTAGTCGTGCAGCGCGATTTTGAAGTTTCTGCAGCCGCTGAACGTTAAATTGTGATATGCAACCTAACAGAGAGTTGCCATAATCCAGCCGAGACAAGACTAAAGATCTCACTGCATGTGCACAAGTATCTTGATCAATAAAACGTCGAATTCGACTAATGTTCCTCAGATGGAAATTCACAATACG
The DNA here is from genome assembly GCA_000969725.1 of Ophiothrix spiculata. Taxonomy (NCBI): domain Eukaryota; kingdom Metazoa; phylum Echinodermata; class Ophiuroidea; order Amphilepidida; family Ophiotrichidae; genus Ophiothrix; species Ophiothrix spiculata. Next base: position 9,460 of record JXSR01S075176.1, on the reverse strand, counting down.
GCAGATGGAACTGACCTGATGATCCATTTTTAAATGAGGGTCAAAAATAACACCTAAATTTTTTATGGAAGCTGAAGGATCAATCACTGATTCACCGATCTCCAGCCTTATGTCAGACAACATGTCGACCTGCCGAGTGAGGAGATAAGGAAAAACTCAGTCTTGGAGTCATTCAGCTTCAGTTTGTTTGCCAGCATCCATCTTCTTTCCTCGGCAATACAACTTGTAAGTCTACGCTGAGCCCGATCAAAATCGCCAGACACTTTTGGGTCAAAACTCGCATACAATTGAGTGTCATCAGCATAAATATGATAGGCGATTTCAAAACGGCGAAGAATAGCGGTGACAGGCTTTGAATAAAGCGTGAAGATCGGTGGACCAGCAACTGATCCTTGAGGAACGCCATATTTCAGGGGATGGTCAGAGGAAAATTCACCAAGAACATAAACTCTGCTAGAACGATTAGTGATATAAAAATTGAACCAGTTTAAAACGGAGCCATCGACACCATAATCACTTTTGAGCCTATCAACAAGAATATTGTGATCAATGGTGTCGAAGGCTGCCGACATGTCTAATAAAACTAGCATAACAATTTTGCCTTTACCAAGTTCCTGGATAATGTCACTTTTCACCTTGAGAAGGGCTGTCTCAGTACTGTGAGCAGGTTTATATGCAGACTGATATTTATCAGTAAGGTCTTTGAAATGGAGATGTTCATTCAGTCTTGAAACAACCGGATTCTCAATGATCTTCCCAAGGGTCGGGAGGTTCGAAACGGGACGATAATTTTTCAAGATGTCACGATCAAGACTGGTTTTTTTTTTGTATCAAAGGTGTAATCACAGCCTGCCGAAGAACAGATGGAAAACAGTCCTCTCTGAAAGAATTGTTGATCATCGTCTTGATGAAAGGAGTTAAAACATCAACGCAATCTTTCAACAACCATGCAAGTACAGTAGGCATGGGATCCAGGAAACTAGTTTTGTTGGGAATTTTCGAAATGATTTTTCTAACCTCAACTTCGTCAACATGACTGAAGTTGTCAAACCCATCAGGACCAGTATTGCACGGAATAACATTGTGGACATTGTTTGAGTTGTTATTTACAATTCTGCAATTGTCATAAACATTATGAGAAACATTTGAATGAGCGTTATTTACATTACACTGATCAAGTTCATCCCTGATTTTGTCAATTTTGTCAGTAAAGAAGTCAGCAAATCTGTTACTGAGAGCTTCATTTGATGATGATGATGGAAATATTTTACTAGAATTATTGAGCAATGAATTTAGAGTACGATATATGGTTTTTGAATCGGCACCTTTCAGAGTATCTTTATAATATTTGGTTTTCTTGGCAACAATTAAGGATTGAACGATGTTATTTTGTTTTACATAATCATCTATCACTATCACTGAGAGTTTTGCGCCATCTTCTTTTACGTTTCCGACGTTCTTTTCGCGCGTCTCTTTAACTTCTTCGTCGAACCATGCTGGACCTTTGATGACTTTTCCAGAACGTGATTTCTCAGGACAACGTTTATCTAGTAGACGACGAACCACAATATTATAACCTGTGCATTGCTCCTCAGCATCATTCAAAATTGTAGGATTTTGCATTTCAGTTGACAACTCGGTCTTGAAAGCCAAACCGGTTAGGTGCCACTTTACAATCAATTAGCAATTCATCTCCAGGATGATAGATGACATGATCCAGGGTGTGGCCCTTCTTATGTGTAGGACCTTGGACAAATTGAAACAAATCATATTGGGAAAGCAGTGTAAGATAATTTGCAACCTCTTACTTAAAAGGCTCATCAACGTGAAAGTTAAAATCACCTACAAGGAGTGGTTTGCCGGGTAGTTCTGATATGTCGCTCAAAAAGTTATCGAACTCATCCAAGAATTTTGTGGTGGAGCCATTTTCAGTGCTAGGTGGTGGACGAGCAACAAGACATAATGATTTCGTAACATCAGTCACACACGCATGCTCAAATGTTGAAAATTTAGACGAAACATCTGAGTGAGTTGTGATTGGAGAAATACTGAGTTTCAAGTTGGATTTAAAAACGATTGCGAGGCCGCCATGTTTATCGATGATCCTGGGAAAGTTAAAAAGGGAATAGCCAGATGGTAAGCTCTCCCCGATTACAACAGGGTCTTCAACTCCGAGCCAAGACTCTGTAATTACGAGAATGTCAACATTAGAATCAAGAGTGTAATCATGAATGGTTGTAGTTTTATTGCACATGGATCTGGCATTCCAGATGTTTATATCAAGACATCCTTTAGGTCTACATTTAACCCTAGTTCTACGAATGGCGGGTGGGGGTGCAAAAGAGTCAATGGCTCCCCAGTGCGAGAAAGTACAGAATCTACTCTTCCTCCCTGGTGTGAATTTCTAGGGGACAAAACATCTGCTCAATCTAAGACAAGTACTCCTGCGGTGAAGTATCAACCTGATGTTTCTTCCACTAATGCATCTTCTGCTCCAAGTGCTTACAAAAGAAGTGCACATGTTAACAACTCTTATGATGGAAACAACTCTAGTCGTGAAAGCACACACAGGGCAACTCATCACTACAATAAACAAAACAGCGCCAAAGAACCTCACAACTTCTTGAAAACACAAGTCTTCAGAAGGTCTTTATCACCAAAACCAATAAGTGTCGACCACAGCAGCATTGAAGCGGAAGCCTTTTTTAGAGTACGGCAGAGAAATCAAGGAAAGATGGTTATCTCCGGGTGCACGCCCAAAATCAAGACTGAATGCATGACTATAAGCCTGGTGTCAATTAATATAAAGCACTATAATGCCAACAGTGCTTATCTTCACCATCTCCTTCAAAACCATGACATCATTTGCATCCAGGAGCACTGGCTGTACAACTTTGAGTAGAAAAGTCTGGGAGAAGCCTCTGCAAACCACACAGGTTTTGCAAGGTCTGTTGATGATGATGACCCAATTCCTCCGTCTCAACGTCCTAGAGGCTATGGTGGTATTGCTATCTACATCCCGACTCATTGGGCTGCCTTCACAAAACATGCTAGAGATGGTAACCATAGAATCAGCGTCACCACCATCGATTACCCAGAAACCAAGCTGTGTATTGTTAACTGATACCTACCCTGCCGTAGTTACCAAACGTCGTACAGTGACTTTGACGAGAGTATAAGCCAACTTAGAGAAATTGTTTTTGAAATTCTCTGCTACGCATGAAGTTATCATCTGTGGTGATCTAAATGCTACCATCATGAAAGAGAAACCAGACCCTCATGACAAGTTTCTAGATGCTTTCTGCAGGAACATGAACTTCATCATTCCGCATGGCTCTGATAGTAGACCAACCTTCAGACATAATGATGGCAGATCCTCTAGGATCGACTATTTTTTAGTTTATCAATCAAACACCAGCTTAATATCGAGTGTGATGCATGATGATAGTGATGATACATCCATAAATACCTCCGATCATACAGCCATCCTAACCAGTGTCACCTGTAGGAGGCCCACTCACAGGCAGCCTGCGTCTAAAAACAGCCACATCAGCATGATCAGTAGTAAAACCATATGGGAAAGGGCTAACATCCAAGAATATCTGCAAACTTCTGCTCTCTAGATTGGACCTAGTGAACAATACCTCCTCAGAAGAAGTTCTTCATTCTCTTCAAAATCTACTCAAGCTGGCGGAAGACGGTTGTGTTCCAAATAAAAAACCAAAGACCAAGTCAAAGCAAGTTAAGATGACACCCACGTTGTAAATCTCACCGAGGAGTGTATGAGGGCAAAGAAATCTCTTCGGTCACAGAAAAGACAAGATCAAGCCGTGAAAAGAAAAGCCACTTTCCAAAACATCATGGATGCTCATACTGGAGACCAGAAGCTATTCTACAAGCTTATAAAGGAGCAGCGCTCATCTAAAGCTGGTCATGGTAACATTCTTGTAGACAATGTCCTTCTAACTGAAGATGATGATGTGAGATCTGCATGGAAAGCGTACTTCGAGCGACTTGGCACCCCAATTAATGATCCCAGTTTTGATCAGCAGTATCTTCACAGAGTGGAAAAAAATGTTTCACTTATCGAAGACATTATTGCAAACTCAATAAGATCTTGTGGGGTTCCAAATGTGACTCCTGAAGAAGTATACTCTGCCATTCAAAAGCTTAATAATGGCAAAGCTGCATATGGAAAAGGTATCATGGCTGAACATGTCAAGAAAGCTGGTCAATGTATCCTGAAGCCATTAGCCCATCTTTTTGATCTCATCATTGACGCCAAACAAGTTCCAGAAGACCTCAAAAAGGGTGTGACGGTTCCAGTTCCAAAAAAAAAAGACAAAGATTGCCTTAGCCAGGAAAACCACCGTGGAATCATTCTCACCAATACCATCTGTAAGATCTTTGAGAACGTCCTTCTGGCAAGAATGCGTCCTAAATTGGATCCTAAGTTCAGCGATCTCCAGAGAGGGTTTACGTCCAACACTACCTCGCTATTTGCTGGTCTTATCGTTTCGGAACTTATAAATGAGGCAAAAGACACTGGCAAAAAGCTATTCCTTGCGTCATTGGATGCCCGCAAAGCCGTTGATGTGGTTAACCATGCATCGCTGCTGAGAAAGCTCCATCTAATGGATGTCCACCCTGCTTTCTGGTCGATCATTAAAAACCTATATGATGGCTCGCTCTGCCAGGTTAAATCACGAGGTGGTCTCTCTGAATCTTTCACCCTTCATCAAGGAGTGCATCAAGGCAGAATAACCTCTACGGATCTTTATAAATGCTACATTGATCCAATACTACATCGCTTTGAAGAGAAAAAGCTGTATGATCCATGTGAACCAATTTCCAGAATGCTGCTCTAAAAATTATGAGAAGATCAGCACTACTTACAGACTTGTTATGCATGTTTTTTACAACAAAATCGCAGTCGTCGTTACACTATGCACTTAATACGATTTTCAAGAGAATTTGTGTTGGGATTAAATGCATCTTTTACTTACTGCGATGGATGAATGCTGACATATCGTTATTTAGAACTTTGCCTATCTGTGACACTAACCACTATTATAGACTTATATTATAGAGTCATGCTAAGTCCACTGATTGGACCTACATGTATGAACTCTCAGCCAATTTATGTCATGTTCTTTGCTGAACTTCACGCCAATTTTGACTCTTATCCTATCTATGACTTCACTAATTGTGACTTACCAACTTTGCCTCGCCAAATGTGACACCACCCTAATTATGACACACCAATTGTGACACATGTTTTATTTATTTTATTTATCTGACTGTACGAGTTTCAACTCGGTGCTCCTAATAAGATGAGGGATTTCATATAACCAACCAACCGATGGCGCAAGAGAGGTAAACGTGGTGGCCAAAAACGTAGAATTCACACTATTGTAAACTCACAACGTGCAATATTGACAAATAACAACTGTGTCAACCAGTCGAACCTTGT
>JXSR01S075175.1:73115-83529 GCA_000969725.1 Ophiothrix spiculata | reverse complement strand
GTAAATATGGCAGAGTGGAGTCCTTGTGGTGATAACACAAGATACACAATTGTAGATGACTGGGACAGCTCACCCATGCTCCCAAGACGTAATTGGGATGAGCTATTTGATGGCCACACACCATGTGGCGCACATACCGACGCACATACACCACGTCCAAGTTCCACCACGCCCATCTTCTTCACCACTTGCGCCACCACGCCCATCTCCAAGTGTGTTCCATATGCCATTGACGCCCGTCCCTTATGAAGAAGCAGGATATAGTAGCTCACGAGTGCCCATGCGTAGGGAACGTCTACCAGACAGGTATAATGGTAAATCATCGTGGTTAGACTACTGGGCACATTTCCAGAGCATCATGGATTTGAACTCTTGGTCTTCAGAAGAAGCCGTACGCCACTTGGCTGGTAGTTTAAGAGATGGCGCTTGTCGGGTTTTATACCCACTTCCACTAAATGCAAACGGGACTGAGAGACAGTTTACTTTGCGGGAACTTCTGGCCAGGCTGAACAATAAATTTGGACCAGACGGACTTGCTGAAATTTATTTGGCTTTGCTAAAGCAAAGGACACAACGTAAGTCATTTGGCTGACGATATAGAAAAACTGTCATTGCAAGCCTACCCGGAGGCCCCAGTGAATTTCAGGGAAAGGCTAACAATTACTCATTTTCAAGATGCAGTTTTAAATTCAGAGATAAGGGCGGCTATACATCGGGCTCACCCCAAGAGCCTCACCGCAGCAGTGGCAGCTGCCTTAGACCAAGAAGGGTGGTTGAAAGTAGAGAAAGATCGATCTCAGCCAGTCTCAGTTGAGGCAGTGCGACAAGACTATCTCACTAAAAATGATGTGAAATTAGTAGTAGAGGAGGCGCTGCGAGAATTGCAAGTTACAGAAAAAGTGACCTCTTCAAAATTGAAATGTCACAATTGTGGTATCATCGGTCACAAATGGAGACAGTGCCCAACAAAGTCTCAGCAACCTCAGTTAAACATGCAGCGGTCTCATCGCAATCAAAGAAGGAGCCATCAAGCGATGATAAGGCCAGACAATCGTCATGCTCCACCTCCACCTTTGCCACAGAGTACATCACCTCAAATGTACAGTCCGCAACCCTCAATCACAACAATACCATTAGAAACTAAATCACAGGGAGTGTATATTACAGTAACGACACTGGGCTTAAATTTTCAGGCACTTATTGATACAGGCTGCAGCACAGCAACAGTTATAGCTGCCTGGTTGTTTGAAAGTATACCAGAGGATGAACGTCTAGAACTTTCGCCAACATTTCAAACACTCAGACAGGCCAATGGGTCAACTTTATCACACCTTGGCAGTGTATGGTTGCCAATAACTTTGCCAAATGGATACACTAGAAAGGAAAGAGTATTTGTTGCAGATATTGAGGAAGAGTGCATACTGGGTTGGGCATTCATTAAAAAACAGGTGCTCAGCTGGACTTTACCGACAATTTATTGATTATTGATGACATTGAAAGGGATGTGAATTTGACAACAGATTTTCCCCACGTTTACAGACTTTCATCATCTGTCCCTGAGCATCTCATTGATGTTTACCAGAGAGCATGCATGTGTATACCAGAAACATACCATGAGGGACTTGCAGAAGTGTTGACAGAGTATGCTGACGGCTTCTCAGCAGGTGACTACGATATTGGTAGGACTACAGCTATTCTGCACAAAATAATGACAAAACTTGGTTGTCATCCTCTGAAACGGGCCCAATAGTGTCGAAAGCCATCCAAGAGGAGATAGATAGACAAATACAAGCACTTTTGGAAAGAGGCATAATAGAACCGTCAGATTCGCCATTGGCTAGTCCAGTTGTGATGGTTAAAAAGAAGGATGGGACACTGCGAATGTGCGTTGATTATCGTAAATTAAATGGAGCTACAGTAAAAGACGCGCATCCAATCAATCGTATCGATGCCTTAGAAGGTGCGTCATTCTTCTCAACTCTTGATTTAGCCACAGGTTATTGGCAAGTGCCCCTAGATGCAGATGCAAAGGACAAGTCTACATTCTGTGTGAGATTCGGAATTTATCGTTGGAATGTGATGCCGTTTGGGTTGACCAACGCGCCCGCAACTTTTACCCGGCTAATTGAGAAGGTCCTTCGAGGACTTCATTATAAGATCTTATTAACCTACCTCGATGACGTGATTGTATACTCTGCTGACATAGATGGTCAGATGAATCGTCTTCGCACCGTATTTGATAGATTCCGCCAGGCTGGACTAAAATATTATTAAAGCCTAGCAAATGTTACGTGTTCCAAACCATGGTCAATTACCTTGGACATGCTGTTTCAGATAGAGGAATAGAGACTGACCCCGCAAAGATTGAGAAAGTAAAGAACTTTCCCGCTCCTCACACTGTCAAGCAAGTGAGATGTAGGACTTGCATCATACTATCGGAGATTCATTCCCAAGTTTGCAGATATTGCTCATCCTCTACATCAGATTATGAAGAAAGGAGCAAGATTCCGTTGGACCCCAGGTTGCGAAGACGCATTTCAACAGCTTAAAATGTGTCTAACATCAGCACCTATTTTTGCTTATCCCCGCTCTGATGGAACCTACATTTTGGATACAGATGCCAGCGCGTATGGAATTGGCGCAGTGTTACAGCAAGAGCAAGATGGATGTGAAAAGGTCATCGCATATGGAAGCAGAACACTTTCCAAAGAAGGACAACAATACTGTACTACAAGGCGAGAACTGCTCGCAATTGTGTATTGCTTGGACCACTTCCAATATGCGGATTGTATATCGACCAGGTCGACGCCATAACAATGCAGACACAATGTCTCGTCTAACTGAGAAATGTAAACAATGTGGACGAGGCACTTGTCTACAAGTTAAGCCTTCCATCAAAGTTCTCACGACCAAGATAAAACCCGTATGGACACTTTTAGAGCTCCGCACGGCGAAAAAGTCAAGACCCAACTATAGTAAATGGATACAGACGAGGTGTAATACTTTAAATATCAACTCTTTATTATCAGCTAATCGTAATGCAATCTTCACAGGTCGTACATCTTGTTGGTAGTCAAGGTAATAATAATACCGGCATTTATATTGCGCCTTTTCCAGTGGATGCAAAGCGCTGGCCATTATTATTACGCCGTAACAAGGGAATCATCAGAACCATTTCGCCTTAAACTAGGCCATTTGCGGCCAATGACCGAAGGCGCAGACCTATCAGCACTTAGGTTGTGATATTCCCCGCTCGGGTCGACGAGGCAAGTGTGATAAAGTGATTTGCCCAGGTTCACAACACGTTGGCACTAGCGGGGCTCGAACTCACAACCTTCCGTTTATGAGTCCTGCACTGTTCCGCTAGACCACACGCGCCCACAAAGGTATAACAAGCAATTCATGCATAGTAAGCATGTTACGTCATATTTCATGAAACTCAGTTTACTACATTTCCTCCACCCTTGGTTTGAAATATGCACCTATTGAAAGTCAGTTAAATGTGCATCTTGACCTTGAACTTGGAATCACATTAAATTACAATAAGTATTTCTCAGAAAACACTTCAACAATGCTTGAAATCTACTGTCACTTCAATGTGTTAAATGTCCTTGAAGTTTACTTTAACTATAATTTCATACCTTTGTTATGTTACTTTCAAATGTTCATAACTGAATGAAATTTTCTCATATGTTATATCAGAAAATAAAACTTGAACCAAATAATGAAATTTGTGTCACTTTCTCTTTTTGACAGTTTCCAACTGAAAATGGGTAACTCCAAAACTTTCTGAATTACCTCATGATAATTTAAGTTTTCATCTATACATAGGTAACTTCGAAACTTTTTAAATTACCTTGTTGTTGCGAGTCCTTTTTCTCAAAACATATCAAACAAGTTTTTTATCAGTTCTGTTTAATCGTCCCAACCAAAACGTGATGGTGCCTTTCTGCTGCGGAGTGGTCTACGATTATTCTGCAAACTTTGACCTGACTGAACTTGACTGGATTGATGAGACTGATTTGGTTGACTCTGTGCTAACTGACTATGACCATCATCAAGTATTTCATTTCCTTCCTCCACCCTTGGATTGAAAGAAAAATCCCACTCATGATCCGAATCATGATCTTGTGCTTCCGGCACATTTTGGTCATTTTCCCAACGCTTGCGCACATGATCAACATGTCTCTTCCAGACACGATCGTCCTGAAGTGTAACCAAGTATGACAGTGGGCCATTCGCTGCAGTAATTACACCTGGCAGCCAAAGCGCTCCGCGTGCAAAATTCTTAACATAGACCTTATCATCAATTTGGAATGTACGAAACTTGGCACCTTTGTCATTGTTAGATTTCTGTTGCAATTGCTTATTGCGAACATGGCTATCCATGCTTGGACGAACAATATCTAATCGACAGCGTGGTTTACGCTTCATCAAAAGTTCTGCTGGTGACACACCAGTTGTAGTGTGAGGAGTAATCCTATAGCGCATGAGATAACGCGATAACTTAGTCTCAACTGAACCTTCACCCATTTTCTTCATGCCATTTTTGAAAGACTGAACAGCTCGTTCGGCAAGTCCATTTGAAGATGGATGAAATGGAGCAGACTTAATGTGCTTAATTCCATTTTGGTTTAAGAATTCCTCAAATTCAGCGCTTATAAAATTACTTCCATTATCACTAACAATAACACGCGGCAAGCCATGCGTTGCAAAAGAATCACGCAATTTGCTTATGGTTGCTGTGCTAGTAGCTTGATTCACTATGTGTATGTCAACCCATTTACTGTGAGCATCTACAATGACCAAAAACATGTGGCCCATGAAAGGACCAGCATAATCAATATGCAGTCGTTCCCACGGTTCTTGCGGCCATTCCCATGGATGCAATGGGGCTACAGGGGGCGCATTGCGATTCACCTGACACTGACTACAATGTTTGACTTTGTTTTCAAGTTCCTTATCCATATTTAGCCACCACACATAGCTACGCGCTAATGCTTTCATTTTATTTATTCCTGGGTGCGCTTCATGTAGTTCATTTACGATAAACTTACGACCCTGTGGCGGAATAATAACACGTGATCCCCACATTAAGCATCCACTGTGAACACTTAACTCATCTGCGCGATTAAAATATGACTTAATGTCATCATTTTGACAATCATGTGACCAACCATTCATGACATTATCTCTGACTTGAGATAACACTGGATCTCTACCTGTCCAAAGACGAATCCTATCTGGATTGACAGTGGTAGATTCTAAATGATCCATTACAAATACATAATCGTGTGGTTCTTGTACACATTTTGGTTTATCTGGCAATGGAAGTCTACTAAGACCATCTGCGGTACTGTTTGCCAGACCTGGGCGGTAAACTAACGTATAGTGATATGCTGACAATGTGAGACTCCAGCGCTGTAAACGAGAGAATGTCATTTGTGGTACAGCGCGAAACTCACTAAAAAGTCCAAGTAATGGCTTATGATCTGTTGTGATGGTAAATGGTCTACCATACAGATACTGGTGAAACTTTTTAACACCAAATATGACAGCTACACCCTCCTTATCTAAGTGAGAGTAATTGCGCTCAGCATCAGTTAGCGATCGAGACGCGTCCGCAATTGGGCCCTCAGAGCCATCCTCCATCTTGTGTGCAAACACCGCACCCCCACCATATGGGCTGGCATCACATGATAGAATCAACTCCTTGTTTACATCAAAATGTACTAATACTTCTGCTGAAATCAAAAGCCTCTTTGATTCATCAAATGCTTTCTGTTGTTTGCGCCTCCAATGCCATCTTGTATTCTTGCGCTGTATATAGTACAATGGTGCTAACACTGTAGATAGCTGCGGCAAAAATTTTGCATAGTAATTTAGCAAACCTAAGTATGATTTCAATTCTGTGACATTTGTCGGAACTGGAGCATTGATAATAGCTTCAACCTTTTCATCAGTAGGCTGAATTCCCTCAGCGTTCATGCTGTGACCTAAGTACACGACTTCGCGCACTCCAAATACGCATTTCTTAGGATTTAAACGCAAGCCAGCTTCTTCAAGCTTGGTCATTACTGCTTCAACATTGGCCCAATGCTCAGCCTCGGTACTACCGGTAACAATTATATCATCAAGAAAAGCGACTGCTTTAGGCATTCCTGCAAGTAAACTATCCATTGTTCTTTGGAAGATAGAGGGCGACGCTGATATGCCTTGAGGAAGCCTGGTATAACGGTACAAACCTTTGCACGTGTTTATCGTTACCAGCTCTTGCGACTCCTCGTCTAACGCTAGCTGTTGATATGCATCACTTAAATCTAATTTAGTGAAATAAGCTCCTCCAGACATAGCAGCGAACAATTCCTCAACGCGAGGCAATGGATATAAATCGGGTGTCGCGACGCGATTCACCGTAATCTTATAATCACCGCACAGACGAACTTTACCAGACTGTTTTACAACTGGCACTACCGGAGTTGCCCATCTAGAAAAGGTCACCGGTTTAATTACACCCAATTCTTCTAACCTATCAATTTCTGCTTCAACGCGTTCTTTGAGTGCGAAAGGTACCGTCCGTGCCTTATAGAAACGCGGTTGCGCATCAGACGCGATAGCTATAGAAATTTTGTGTCCCTTCAACTCACCCAATTCATCTTTAAAAAGAGCTTGATGACGTTCACGTGTCTGTGTAGCAACAGAGCCTAATGAATTTACACTGAACACTTGAGACCAATCTAACTTCAAATATTTCAACCAATCACGCCCCAGCAAATTTACACCATCACCTTTTGCAACTAATAAGGGTAATTTCTCTCATTGTCCATTATGTTCCACTTCAACATCACAACTGCCTAATAGTGGAATTTTAGTGTGCGTGTATGTATTAAGCACACAACCTGGTGGTTGGAGTGGTAATTTATCTGAACCCCAATACTTTTTGTATGTCCCTTCATGATGGTTTTGCCAGCGCCAGTGTCCAATTCCATGTTAACTTCCTGGTCATTTATCAACACCGACACTTGAATGGGCTCATCACCTCGAGCTAAATGGTTGAACAAAGCATATTCAATGTCCGAAGAATCAATGTCATTATCTGGTTCTGCAACATGTACTTGCTGTGACTGCTAACTCTTGGCAGAACGACAAACCGCCGCAATGTGTCCTTTCTTGCTACATTTATTACAATTCAAATTTCTGGCCCAGCAATTATTAGGATAGTGATCCTTCTTACCGCATCGGTAGCATGGGCCTTTATGCGCTCCTGCGCTTGCACCTTGTCTTCTCGACTGAGAGTTAGGTTGTCTACGTGTGTTTACGTGTACCTTGTGCGTGTTGGAAGCCCCTGTTCATGGCGCGGTAATCTCTCTGGCATGCTTATCTGCCAGATCCATGGCCTGTGCAATTTCAAGCGCCTTCTTGAAATCTAATTTATCACCTTGAGCCATTAAAGTTCGTTTTATGCGCAAATCTTGAATTCCTGTCATTAGTCTATCACGGAGACTTTTGTCAAATGCATCTCCGAAATCGCATTTCTGCGCAATACCCTTAATGGCAGCTACATAGTCCGATATAGACTCTCCTGGTTCCCTGTATCTATCTTGGAATTTGCTACGCATCACAATAGCTGATGGAGCAGGGTCACAATGGTCATTCATTGTCTTTACAATTTCATCAAAGGTTGCATCTTTAGGCTTTTTGGGAGCTAGCAGCCTTGCTATAATAGTTTGGTAAGTTTTCGGACCTACCACAGAGTTCAGGATTGCCCGTTTCCGTTCACCTGACGTAATCTCGTTTGCAGCAAAATACTCTTGCAATCGATCCACGTACAATTCCCATGTCTCTGTGTCCTCACTAAACTCACCGATTGTCCCAAAAGTGGCCATAATTGTTCTTGAAGTTCTCCGACGTCGCCAAATATAGTAAATGGATACAGACGAGGTGTAATACTTTAAATATCAACTCTTTATTATCAGCTAATCGTAATGCAATCTTCACAGGTCGGACATCTTGTTGGTAGGCAAGGTATAACAAGCAATTCATGCATAGTAAGCATGTTACGTCATATTTCATGAAACTCAGTTTACTACACCAACATTGCATACAATTTACAATTTAAAACTCAATGGGTCCGAACGTCCAGGATGGGATACAATCAGTAGCTATTCCCGGGCTTCAAAGTACTACTTTGGTCTATAGGATCAACTTCAACTCAAGGATGGGGTATTATGCAAACGATGGGAAGCAGATGATGGGTCAATAATGAAATGGCTTCCAATCATTCCAGACAGGTACATTGACACCGTTCTCCACGATCTCCACTCAGCTGCATCTGGAAGTCACCAGGGGGTCAACAAAACATTAGCCGCCATCAAAACACGCTTCGTGTGGTATGGTATGACAGCAGATGTCAGAGCATGGGTTCGTCAGTGTGATACTTGCAGTAGGAGGGGACAACCTCATAGTAAGCCGCAAGCAAAACTGCAGCAATTTAAACCTGGCGAACCCATGCAGATCGTGGCCATGGACATCCTTGGTCCCCTACCGGAGTCAGCAAGTGGGAACAAGTACATCCTAGTCATCGGGGAATACTTCACGAAGTGGGTTGAAGCTTTCGCCATTCCCGATCAGGAGGCAGAGACAATAGCAAGATGTTTTGTTGATCAATTTATATGTAGATGTTCTATTCCACATCAATTGCACAGTAACCAAGGTCGCAATTTTGAGGCTGCAATCATTGCTGAAACATGCAAATTGTTAGGAGTGGACAAGACTAGAACAACACCATATCATCCGTCCAGTGATGGTTTTGTGGAGCGGTTTAATCGTTCAATGATGGACATGGTTTCTAAAATGGTAGCACCAGACCGCAGACAGACTGATTGGGATGAGAAACTCCAGTTAGCCTTATTTGCCTATAGAAGTACGCCTCATACATCCACAGGTGAATCACCACATATGTTGATGTTAGGAAGGGAAGCAAATATGCCAATAGATGTCTTGATGGAAAGACCGCTACTCGATGAACATGATAATTTGCGTACAGATTATGCCAGAGACCTTCGCAGGAATCTCTCGGTGGCTTATGAAAGAGCTAGGAAACACCTTCAGCAGAGTGCAATTAGGCAGAAGACATGTTACGATAAGAATGCACGTGGAACCAAGATTAAGACAGGTCAGTTTGTATGGTTGTCAAAGAAAGCAACTAAACGCGGTATGTCTCCCAAGTTGGATACAAGATGGGAAGGATGAAACAGTTGTCAGATGTTGTGTTCCGTATAAAGCGTAATGGTCTGAAGGGTTTGCAGATAGTTGTTCATTATGATCGCCTGAAACCTTATGAAGGGAAACAACTGTCTTCATGGTTGCACAAAGTGAAGCCTAAGCAAGGTCAAGAAGAACAGCTAGTCCTTGACTTAAGCAGTAAAGAAGATAGGCAATTACCAGCCAGTGCAGTTGTACCTGATCAAGCTGCGGCACCGAACACTGTGAATGTGAATGAGTCAGGACCCAGAATTCAGCCTAACCAACGGGAGCAGCATAATCAACCCCATGTACGAGCACCAACAATGCATAGAGGTACAGATGTATAAGCGCCAACCAAGCCTAGAGGTACAGATGTACAAGCGCCAACCAAGCCTAGAGTTACAGATGTACAAGCGCCACCAAAACCAAGTGTTCAGAAGTCAATTCAGAGAAGGTGTTACCCACAACGAAAGAATAGACTACCTCCAATCAGATACCGGGAGTCACAGTAACCCGATGTTGAGATCATTTCATTATTTCGAGAACAAATTTGTGATTCAAACTGACATGAGGCACTGTGTTCATTAGAGTAGTGGATCGAGTAGCTGCCAAAACGCTGAGTTTTAGTCAAGATAACTTAGCATTCCTCATTGATGTATAATGTAGAGATAGTAGAGTCAAGATTCTAAAGCTCTACTAGGTGAAGACGATGACGGTACAAAGGTTAAGATGATGATGAATCGTGAAGATGACGATGATGATGTGAAAATGATGATGATCATTTTGGAGCAGATGGATTAACTAGCTACTGATGAGATGTACACAAGAGATGTGAACAAGATAAACATTTTCTGTGGGCCCGCAGATGTGACTTCATTGTGTAGTGAACAATAGACTAACACGGGATGAAGGCTGATGTTAAATTCCAGACAGTGAAATGTATGTGAAGTTATTTATTCCAGGTGAAATTAGGGACTGGAATGTGTATAGTGTTCTACATGAGACTGTGGAATGGATTTTGTGTACTAGCAGTAGAGTTAATTTGCAAGCAATAAGTCAGTTTGGATCTATATGGACTACTACATGATGAGAGTAATCCTTGTTCAATCATCCATTTAGAGCAACTTCGTGTATTCTTGTGGTATATTTGTGCATGTATTGGACCTCC
>JXSR01S075175.1:47641-58201 GCA_000969725.1 Ophiothrix spiculata | reverse complement strand
GAAAGAGCTCGATGCCGAAGCAGAGCCTATATAAATACATAAATTACTTAAAAGTCTGTGTACTTCATACTACTGTCAGTTACACGGACAGGAGCAATGTTGTGCTTCCTACCGATCATCAGGTATAGAATGAGCACGACTTGGCCAGCGATGATTATTGATGTTACCATGGCGGCATTTAGATACGAGTTCGCTTCTCTTGCTTATCGTGCTTCTTGAAGTGATGATTGCTAATTTCTCCTCCATACAAAGATTACAAATGCCACTTTTACGCCTCAATGTGTTCGATTTAGAATCAATTTCCCACGTTATTGTAAACATGGAATTCAGCTTCTTAAGGGCCCACACACATGCTTTGATAGCTCTGTTTCCTTTTCATATTTATTCTGGAGTTATAGCCAAAAATGTGAAAGGTCATATCAGAGGTCACGGAACTGGTCTTATGGGAGTCCAAAATTTAAAAAGTCTCCGATTTTGTTTAGAATGGTCTCAATTATTTTTTTAATTACTTCTGCTTTTACATTATTCTTGCAATTTGCAGGATTTCATATTTTTACTGTCTACCTGGCCCTAAAAATACACTGGACTGAAAAGGTGTTTCGCTCAACTGTAGTGTGGGAATATAATCACCACCTCTATACTATGGTTGTTTTACGCCTTTTGACGCATTAATCTAACAGCTCACTCCTTCCTCTTCTTCATGCAAACAGTATAGCTAATATCCTTATTCATCGGGCTTTGTACATCCTGGAAGATTTCTATTGGTTACTATAAAACACAAGTTTGCATGTAGTATTTATTTGGATTAAGGTATCAAACTTGAGAATTGTCATTTAAGGGACAAGGAAATCCATCTGATCAGGAAAATGTGAATCCCAACTATTTTTAATCGTGAAAGGATAAATAGTTTACACTGCATTTGCGGGGACTCGAACCATGGATTATGACAGGGGTTAGTCATGCATTACGAGGCGAGGGATCTAGCGCTGAGCTATGAAGGCAGTGTTAAGATCGTGAACTAAAATCTAAAACATAAACATTAGAATGCCGTATTTTTCTTTTGTGTACATAAAAATTGCAATTTTTGCCTCAACGGAATGCTCAATTTGTAAGTTAAAATATGCGAATGCGTGTATCAGACAAAATAAAGATAATAAAAACAGGCAATTCAAAGCTCAAACAGGTCAAACTCAGAGACGTAATTCACGTTATATTTTTCGGGCAAAACAACGCGGGTTTGTTACATTATCATGCAAAATCAACACAACATATTTATAAAATATTATTTGTAATTCAATAAGAAGTATTAAGCCTACAATCTGTCAAAATTTGAAACAGTTGAATTTTTATGACATCATGAAATTATGAGGTTTCGGCGAAAAAGGTGTCAATTTTTTGAAGTAGTCTATTGACCTCATTTTGACCTTGATAATGGACGTGAAATTACTAGGAAAGTTGCATGTATAAACTAGATACTCTATTCCTGAATCCATATGTACGCCAAAAGTTGTAATATTCTAATATGTGTAAGTAGGTAAGTGTGGTAGCATAGTAAAAACTTGCAGTAAAATGATGTTCAGCCGAGTGAGACGTTTTTACGGACTGCAGATGATGAACTTTCATTCCTGTATGGAAAAAAAAGTATATGTTTATTATGTCACTAAATCGAAATGGCTACAATTACCTTTGGTTGAGCTAGGGTGGGTTGAGCTGGTAACAAAATTTTCAATCAACGCACTGACAGACGTGTAATCATGTATAAAGAAGATATGATCTCTGGTAGGGAGAGACGCCAATTTATACAGCTGTACATTATCAATATCACCACCGACACCAATGCAGTACAAAGACATACCGTAGTTCTCTTTTAACACATTTGCTAAATGAAAAGGACTACCTCCTTGGTTAAAGTTACCTATAATTAAAAAAAAATGTGACAAGAAAAAAATAAATAAAATGGTTAATTTTCAACCGTTTGTTATATATAAATGTTGAAACACAACATCAAAGAGGAATTAATGGGTAATTCAAAAATGTTAGGGTTGTGCCTGCTTTTGTTTTTCTTTACCTGTTTTTGAATTAACCCTCGTCTACCCAGGGGGGGGGGGGTTGTTGCAACCCCCCTAAGTTTTTTTTCCCTGCTGCATAAAAACGCAAAAGCAACCGACCCAAGGTATTTGGGTAATCTCTTTTACATCCTTTGCGGTCATTTTCATGAAAACATCACCTAAGGTGGGGTTAGGG
This sequence comes from Ophiothrix spiculata, assembly GCA_000969725.1. Classification (NCBI taxonomy): domain Eukaryota; kingdom Metazoa; phylum Echinodermata; class Ophiuroidea; order Amphilepidida; family Ophiotrichidae; genus Ophiothrix; species Ophiothrix spiculata. The sequence goes on along the minus strand of JXSR01S075175.1, from coordinate 55,957 downwards.
CAGGCCGTCAAAGTTGGGGTGTAGGCGCGTTGGTGAAGCCCCGGCAAATTTTAAGTCGCCATTATGAAAAACATATGCATGCTATGAAGCTGAAACTTACAGGACATGTTAGAATTATCATTCCCCTTCTTTATTAGTGTTATGTGAAACTTAATACTTTGTTATTGTTGATTAATTAATTTTCTAATTAGTGAAACTTAATTACTGAGATCTTTGATTGCCACAGAAAGGGACTTTTTCTGAAAGGATCATGTTTTGCAATTTTATGGTGAATTCCCCTTTTGCGTAAAAATTAGGCAATTGATTGCATGAACCTATCAGGTGATTGGGAATATCCCCAATGATTACAAAAATAGATTTGTTGACTTGAATACATAATTATGCTGGGGAAATCACTCACATTGAAAACTGTACAATTTACTATGTTAAATTTAATAATGATGTCGGGGGGGGGGGGGATTTTGATGAAAACCTTGAAACTGGCCCGGGGCCTGATAAGATTTTGTCAGAAGTGGATTTGACTTTGTCGGCGATAGGTCGATAGCTGAAACTTTAGAAGTGAAATTGACGGTGTCGGTGCTGGTTTTGTTGGATGCGAGTTATTATACAGACGAATGGAGATTGGAGTTTGGAGATATTTTGAATTGACATTGGCGATACCTTGTTGGAGTTAGAGATATTTGTGTTAAAGAGACAGTGGAGCATTGTCAGAGTGGATAATATTATATGCATTGGATCCAGCTTGTGAAATATTTTATAAAGCCAAGCAGAGCTTCGTTGTGACTGTTGCAGCGCCGTTGGAGGTCGTCAGGAACATTGTTGAACTAATTTCCAAGTGGATTTCGGGACTTATGATATATGACTTGGTAACGGACTATTGCGTGGTATATAATATCCTAGGATCGCGCAATTCTTGAAGCGGCATCTGTAAGTTATTTAAAAGTAGTATTTTAAGACAACAAGCAAGTTTGTAAGTAAACCAAAACAAATATTTAAGTTTAAAGAAAGTTTTCATATTATAAAATATATTTCAGTGTATTTATTTGTTTCATTTAAGAACCCGTAAGGTGAATTTAGCCTAGGTCATTTAAAATCTTTGACCGTAACAAATTTGGGGCTCGTGCCAGGAAATACACTGTGAAAAAGTTTAGTAATTTACCGTCAATTTTGAGTGTGTGCCTTAGACTGATATTTTGTAGATTTTATCATTTGTTCATTATTGTAGTTGTAAGTTATAGTACTGTTAGCCATGGCGTTTAATGCTGAAGAGTTTATTTCTGACATTACGTTGGATAAGTCTGATGAGCTAAGGAAACCGGAGTTAATGTCTTTGGCCGGATATTTTGAGATTGATGTCAAACATGCTACTAGTATGCGCAAGCAAATAATTAAGAATTTGTTGATTGTTAGATTAGTTGCTGATGATTTGTTTGATGAATTTTATTTGGATAACAAGATTGAAATTATTGATATTTCTGTGGCTGTCATTAAGATCAAACAGTTGGAAATTCAGAAAGAAATCGAATTTGAAAAGTAAAAGAGTTGAACAAGAGAAATTGCAAATGCAGGCAGATCAAGAAGAAAAGGAAAGACAAGATAAAATAGAAATGGAAGAAAAAAGATTTGCATTTGAGAAAGAGAAATTTGAAAAAGAGTTAGAAGCAAAAATGAATTTGGAAAAAGCTAAATTAGATAAGGCTCTTCAGGCTCTATCCCACACACCTTTGATGCTACCAAGAACATTAGATTGGTACCAAAGTTTTAGGAACATGATGTAGATAAATATTTCTTACATATTGAAAAGATTGCTGACAGTCTTAAGTGGCCTAAAGAGTATTGGATCATGTTGCTCCAAACAGTTTCTGTGTTTGTTGGTAAGGCCAGAGAGATTTATTCACCCCTCTCTTTAGATCAGAGTAATAATTATGATGTTGTGAAAGAATCCATATTTAAGCCCTATAAGTTAGTTCCAGAGGTCCGTAATGCTAAGAAACAGTCTGATCAAACTCATGCTTTGCTAGAACACAGAAGCAGTTGTTTGATAGGTGGATGAGTTCCAAGAATGTAAATGAGGATTTTGTGAAGCTGGAACAATGTATTTTAATTGAGCAGGTTAAACAGTGTGTTCATTCTGATATCAAAACTCATTTAGATGAACGTGACATTTGCCATTTGCATGATGCGGCAACTGTAGCCGATCATTATGTTCTCACTCACAAACTGAGTTTTAATTCTGGTGGGTCCTCCAGATTTATTCAAAGTCAGAGCTATTTTGTGAGTAGACCTTATAGACCACCATAGAGTAAGTCCCTCAGAGTCACACCCCTCTAGTGAGAACAAATCTCGCTCACAGACCTTAAGTCAGGGGAGTAAGATTACTGGTACTAGTGGGCCTAACGCTAACAGACCAAGACAGGGATCTAGTGATAATTTCAGGGGGCCTATTATTTGCCATTATTGTTAAAGCCCTTGCTGGTGTTAGTTCCCAGGCTAGTGTTAATGAGCAAGTGGCTGAGTCTGAGAAGGTTAGGGAAGACTTTGAGCTATTTGTATTGGAGGGTTGTGTATCTCTTGATGACAGTATGGTAGAAAATAGGCCTGTCAAAATTATGAGAGATACTTGCTGTGCACAATCAATGATTTTGGAAAGTGTTTTGCCATTTAGTGAGAATAGTGCGACAGGAGATAGTGTTTTGATACAGGGCATAGGCATGGATATAATCAGTGTACCCCTTCATAGGATTAATATAAAGTCTGATTTGGTATCTGGTTCAGTTGTAGTTGGTGTGAGGCCTGAACTCCCAGTAAGAGGTGTTTCTATGTTGTTATGAAATGATTTGGCAGGTGGTAAGGTGCTTCCTGATCCTATTGTGTCCTCTAAGCCTTGCAATGAAATTGATAGTGATGAAAGTAGTGTAGTGTATCCTGCGTGTGCAGTTACTAGGTCTATGACTAGGCAGGCTATGGTTGAGGTTAATAATGAGTGTAAGAGTAAGGATGTGGTCCCAAACTTGGATTTAGAAGGTAGTTTTATGACTATGTTGGATGATGATAGTTTGTCAGGTTTTATTCCAGAGTCTAGTCAGGAATCTGATCAGGTGCCAAGTAGAGATTTTGATTCAGTGAGTCGTAGCAAGTTAGTTATTGAGCAGGAGAATGATCCAGATCTTAAAGATATTTTGAATAGGGCATTGACCTTAGAGGAATCTTAAGATGTTCCTGTTTGTTTTTATACGCACAATGGTGTATTGATGAGAAAGTGGAGGCCTGTTAATGCCCCAGCTAGTAAAGAGTGGTAAGTTGTTCATCAGATAGTTGTTCCCACGATTTACCACAGGGAAGTTATTAGTCTTGGTCATGACAGCCCCATGGCTGGTCATCTTGGTGTAAAGAAAACTCAAGATGGGATTTTAAATCATTTTTGGTGGCCTACACTTAGAAATGATGTCTCTGAGTATTGTAGATCTTGTCATGCATGTCAGGTTGTAGGCACGCCTAATCAGAAGATCCCTCAGGCACCCTTGAAGCCCATTCCGGCATTTGATGAGCCATTTAGTAGGGTCATTGTAGATTGTGTAGGTCCTCTCCCCAAGACTAAATCAGGTAATCAATATCTATTTACTATCATGTGTGCCTCTACAAGGTTTCCAGAAGCCATACCCTTTAGAAACATTAAGGTTCCTACCATTGTGAAAGCTTTGATTAAATTCTTCACGCTAGTTTGACTTCCAAAGTCAATTGAGTGAGACCAAGGGTATAAATTTCATGTCAGGTTTAATTCAACAAGTTATGTATGAATTAGGGATTGAACAATACGCATCTAGTGCATACCACCCAGAGTCCCAAAGAGCTTTAGAGAGATTTCATCAGACTTTAAAGAACATGATTAGGGTTTATTGTCTGGAATATGAGAAAGATTGGGACGAAGGTATTCATCTGTTATTGTTTGCTGCTAGAGAGGCAGTCCAGGAATCTTTAGGCTTTAGTCCTTTTGAATTAGTATTTTGGCGTACTGTTCGGGGTCCCTTGAAACTCCTGTAAGAGAAGTGGTTGAATGAGAACACTGACATGAATCTTTTGGATTATGCTTCCACGTTCAAAGAGAGATTAAATAGGGCACATGAAATTGCCAGACACAATTTGAAAGAGGCTCAAACCAAAATGAAGAGATAGTATGATAAATATGCCAAAGCTAGGGTGTTTGAAACATGTGATAAAGTCCTAGTTTTATTTCCGACTCCTGGACATCCTTTTCAAGCAAGATATCATGGTCCATATACAGTTGAGTCTGGACAGGGTGAAGTGAACTATGTAGTTATGACGCCAGATAGGCGTAAGAGTAGACAACTGTGTCAATCAATCAATCAATTCTATTTGTTTCCATCTCACCTTACAAACAATGTTAACAACAAGTGGTAATAATATTAATAAATAAGTACAATTGTTCATAAGTTAGATGTGATGCTATCAAAAACGCAGGGCGTGTGTCAGATAGCACCCATGAAAGATAGTTACAAGAAAATAAAATAATAAGAATTATCAAAAACAAATAGGGAACATTGCTCAAATAATACACCGGTGGTAAACATCATTTTTAAACACAATAAAAAAGATTAATATTGATAGTTTTAACATGCCTTTAGAGAAGGGGTACCACAGGTGTCTTATTCGATTTGAAATAGACGAACCAAGTTAGGATGCTGGACATGAACTCATACACACACACACACACACCCACATACACACCCTCATACCAATCACACAAAGGGAAATAACGTGCAAAATGTTTGAAGCGTACTAAGTGACAATATCATTATACTGAATAATGATGTGTTTTTTTAGCTTTGATTTGAAGGAGGTGAGGGAAACGCTGTTTTTGATGTTAATGTCTAGTTTGTTCCAATTGATCGGGCCCTGGGTTTTGATATTATTTTGTGCCAATTTAGTTTTAGTTAGATCAATGCAAAGGTCACTGGCATGCCTAGTATTATGGTCATGGATATGGTCATGGATATCAGCTTGGGTGAGAAATTTGTTGTTTGGTAAATCCGGAGGTAGCAGGTTATGGTGGTAACGGTACATATGCACAGCTAATTGGTAAGTATAAATGTCATGGATTTTGAGGGTTTTTAGGGAAATAAATAATGGGGTTGTATGTGCTAGCCAAAGTGACTTGGTACAGGTTCTGATTATTTTATTTTGTTGTAAAAAAAGGGAATTTAAGTTAGAGTTGTTATTGTCTCCCCATACAAGCGTGCAGTAAGATAGGTAAGGAAGAACAAGTGTATTGTAGAGTGTATGGAGAGACTCAATATTGAGAAATTGCCTTATTTTCCTAATAATTCCATTATATTTAGAAACTATTTTAGAAATATGGGATGTATGTGCTTTCCAGGTTAGATTGCTATCAATGAGGACCCAAAGAAATTTAGTGGTATCAACCTTTTCAATGTAATTATTGTCTATTTGCAACTTGAAATCAGGGTTTGGATTATTGTTATGTTTGTTTTTAAATATCATGAAGTTAGTTTTCTTAATGTGTCATGTTAACATGTTAAAGGAATATGTTGATAGAATGATAAACAATGATAATGCCAAACCAGTGTGCTCTGTTAATTTGAATGAGTCTAAGCATGATGATAACGAGGAACGTAACTATGACAACAAAAATGATAAACACCCAGATTATCCAATCAAATTACAGAATTCTGATGTTCTCAACAATTTAAGTGAGAATATTAGGCCATCTTTCAGATTCACATTGTTCAGAGATTACACAATTGATTCATGACAAGGAGGACATTTTTCCTGATGTTCCTAGTGTAACTAATGGATCTTTCCATGATGTTGATGTGGGTGAAGTCAACCCTATTAAACAGCACCCGTACAGAGTGAATCCAGTAAAAAGAGCACATCTGGATAAAGAAATGTACCAAGACTGCACCACTGTTTGATCATTAGTAATATATAGCCATTTAATGCTAAAGACATTATTGGTGGCGCTATTTCTATAAATTAAGTTTCAAAGTTTTAAGAATATATGACCCTTAGTTTTGACATTAGCCACATGGATAATGTAAAGGAGACCAACAACAAATTTTATTCATGTTAAATTCATTCAAGAAATATTTAGTTTATGCATTATGCATGTAATTAATTTCCAAAAATGAATAGCGACACCAATAATGACATTTCAAAATATGGGCTAAAAATGATGTTTTTTTAAATCTATAATGAGCATTTTTCCAAAAAAAATTGTAAAATTAAATTATGGAAACAAATAATACGGTTAAACACCTAAATACTAGAACTAATTTAAACACTTTTAAGGGCCTGCATTTATTGTAACAGTGCATTTTTGTCGAATAATTAATAAATGAATCCATCAAACAGTGGTAACTGACTCTTATCCGATTCCTCGAATTGATGATTGTATTGATAAGATTGCCAAAGAAATATCGGCGTTTTGTACTCCCGATGCGCTTTACCAGTATTGCGTGATGCCGTTTGGTATGAAGAACGCGCCAGCTACATTTCAGCGAATGGTCAATCACGTTATAGCTGATATTGAAGGCTGTGAGGCCTATGTTGATGATTTGATAGTGTATAGTCAGTCTAGGAACCAGCACATTGTGCAGCTCCGTCACTTGTTTGACAATTTGTCTAAAGCAAAACTAACTGTGAATTTGATCAAAAGTGAATTTTGTCATGCAAATGTTGTGTATTTAGGCCATGTTGTTGGTCAAGGTCAGGTGAAGCCCATTAAAGCTAAGGTTGAAGAAATTGAGAAGTTTCCCACACCAAAATCCACAAAAGAACTTCAGAGATTCTTAGGTATGGCTGGATATTATAGAAAGTTTTGTCCTAACTTTTCAGATATTGCTTGTCCATTGACAAGTTTATTAGCCAAAAATGTCAAATACATTTGGTCAGGAAATTGTGAGAATGGTTTTAACAAAAGCCATATTGATCAGTGATCCAGTGTTAATTGCACCTGATTTTCAGAAGCAGTTCAAACTAGCTGTTGATGCTCTGTGCTAGTGATGTAGGGTGTGGTGCAGTTCTTATGCAAGTAGGTGATGATGGAATTGATCATTCGATTTCATATTACTCCAAGAAATTTGATAAGTACCAAAGAAATTACTTCACAATTGAGAAGGAGTGCCTTGCGTTGATTTTGGCTTTGGGACATTTCGAGGTATATTTGAGTACCACAGTCCATCCAGTACTTGTCTTTACTGACCATAATCCCGTCACCTTCATCCACCGGATGAAAAATAAAAATCAACGTTTAGTTAGGTGGAGCTTGCAGGAATATAATCTTGACATTAAACATATTAAAGGTAGAGACAATGTGATGGCCGATGCCTTGTCCAGAGTTGGGTAGTTGAATACTTGTAAAATTGAAACAAGTAGATCCTTTAAACAGGGAGTATCACATGTCTTGTAAAAAGGGTTTTTTGTTTATGAAAGTAAAATATGAGTATGATATTGATGTGATACTATATTGATGATGTATGTACTTGAAAGTCAAAGAAAGTTTACATTGCATTCAAACTTTCTTTTCTTTAAGGGGGAGGGTGTTATGTGAAACTTAATACTTTGTTTTTGTTGATTAATTAATTTTCTAATTAGTGAAACTTAATTATTGATATCTTTGGTTGCCACAGAAAGGGACTTTTTCTGAAAGGATCATGTTTTGAAATTTTATGGTGAATTCCCCTTTTGCGTAAAAATTAGGCAATTGATTGCATGAACCTATCAGGTGATTGGGAATGTCCCAAATGTTTACAAAAATAGATTTGTTGACTTGAATATATAATTATGCTGGGAAAATCCCTCACATTGAAAACTGTGCAATTTACTATGTTAAATATAATAATGATGTCGTGGGGGAATTTTGATGAAAATGTTGAAACTGGCCTGGGGCCTGATCAGATTTTGTCAGAAGTGGATTTGATTTTGTCGGCGATAGGTCGATAGCTAAAACTTTAGAAGTAAAATTGACGGTGTCGGTGCTGGTTGTAAAGCTACATTTTGTTGGAAGCGAGTTATTATACAGACGAATGGAGATTGGAGTTTGGAGATATTTTGAAAGGAGATTGGCGATATCTTGTTGGAGTTGGAGATATTTATGTTAAAGAGACAGTGGAGCATTATCAGAGTGGATAATATTATGTGCATTGAATCCAGCTTGTGAAATATTTTTTAAAGCCAAGCAGAGCTTCGTTGTGACTGTTGCAGCGCCGTTCAGTCGGGGCCACTCGCTCAATTGAGCGTACTGCTGCATGCAGCGGTACGCTCGATTGAGCGAGT
>JXSR01S075175.1:2342-12483 GCA_000969725.1 Ophiothrix spiculata | reverse complement strand
CTTTTCTCACCGCTCACGTAACTATCTGTATAGTTTTCTCCAGGTAGCTGACCAAAAAACGTAAGCACACACCAGTACCGCCTTTCGTCCAATTCCAGATCGACTGTATTTATCATCAAGACGTAATCATCATCAGCTTGCTGGACGCACGTCATTCTGTCCTCTGCTGGTCCTGAAAACTCGTCATTTAAGTTCAATTCCAATAGAAGGTTGGCCTTCTTGTAGTCGTCTTCCATAAAATCCCCTGCTCTCCATTGAAAAGTATTTATAAAGCTTACTTTGCCAAGAGAAAATGTACAATTAAAACTAGCCAGCATTCCTTGGAGCATTGATGGTGGTCCATGCAACTGAACGTGTGAATCCTGTTGTCCAAAGGTAACTGACACTGTGTTTAAAGAAAAGAAACAGGCGGGTTAGTTTTTATTTTTAGTTTGAGTGTGATTGCTTGTTTTTGTGTTGGCTTGATTTGGATGCTCCATTTTCCTGTTGATCAGGAATGTTAAAAGTTTTATTTTGGATGTATACCATTTGGCCTCTCCTAATAAAAGATAAAATCATTGGGTTCTAACTTTTTTATACAAATGTACTAGAAACACCTCAAAACCTTGTATTATCCATTTTGCATTAAGTCGTTATGACATTTTAAAGTAATTTAAAACAACCATTTTAATTGTTTTACTTATTTATTACTCTACAAACAATAATCTGAATGGAAGAGTGACATGCTTTTAATTCCATCATCATATATGTATACACGGTATACTTTGGGATACCCTACCCCCTCCGAACCTAACATTGACTCTCAGATTATCTAAAAATTAAAATAAGATATGTTTTGAGCATTGTAATTAAACACTACACTATGCAATTCTGCTTATTTTGGTATTCAAGGATATAGGAGATGTCAAACTAGCTAATTACATATGTGAGAGTCAATGTTAGGTTCGGAGGGGGTGGGTATCCCAAAGTATACCGTGTATACATATATGATGAAACTAAGTATTTTTGTAGTACCCTTTATTTTATACATAGAAACACGGTGATTTTTAGTGCACCGGAAGGAAGTGCGAGTCATAGGACTGACACAGGCCTAAAAGACCACTCTTTCCGTCGACCGTATGGTCCTTAGGTAGATTTACACTTAATATAAAATATAAATCGTGGATATATAAATCATGCTCTCTGACTCAAACATTATGGGCCGTATACCAGAACGACGTTTAACTCTAAACATAAGTCTAAATCGCAAGTTAGACAACGCAATTCCAAAAATGTGATAAATTAAGTGATCTTTTAAAATGCATTAAAACTCCGTGGGTACAGTGTGTCGTATGGTCCTATGCAAATGAGCTTATAATGAGCAATGTGTATTCCAGATCTCGCGATCGATATTACAAAATCTTGGTTGCGAGATTTTTTTTATTAACGTGACCTGCCAATAAAACTGACTTTGAACCCCTGTTATTTGAACAAGGAGAAAGCAAATGTAAATTGGAAACGTGGGTATGAAAATTTGGAGTTTTTCCTTTAAAAATTATGTGAGTGAATTTTTTGCTATTGGTAAAAAATGATGCATTATATGGTATTTTCTATAAAAATCAACAATTTTGAGCCTTTTTAGACATACAAATTTCAACCCCTACATCAATCTTGTTTTAGGAGATAAAAAGACGTCAGTTTGGTCGATTCCACTAGCAAAAATATAAAAACTCAGATTGATGAAATTTGGAAAATATATTTTGCCTATAAGACTTTAAAAAAAAGATAAAACAAGGAGAAATAAATACGCTGATGTGGTGTACGAAAGATACCTAATATCTCTTCATACTTGCCCGCAATTTGTATTGCGATAACCAGGCACCAAGATTTCGACAACCAGCACCTTTGTCACGACGGGTCATTAATCTGATACCAGCAGCGCGCATGTAGCTCGGACCTTGCGCTTTGGATGGCTTGGCCCAGCTGTGCTGAAGTAAATTGCATTTCATGTGAACATTAATGAACCTGACATGTGTTTTTTTGACTGAGAAGTAGCCTTTTGGGGTCTTTTATATAAATTATATCAAAAATTCGTGAATTTTATTCCTGACAGTGAATAATTGAAGAAAAATCAACACGCCACGGCAAAAAAAAAAGAAGAAGAAATTTACAAAAGCGACTATGACGGGAATCGACCCACGATCTCCTGCTTGTGAAACTTCCGTTATCACCGCTGCGCCACGGAGCTGGCTTGGGAAGTAATCGGCATTTATTAACTATATCCTACTTATTCAAAGATGTTGTTTACGCATATAGCGCATGCGCACTGATCATTATATGGTCAAATATCACGACAATTTCATTGTAATTTGTCACACAAGAATTATTCATCTACATCATCTCTGTTTTATCAATATTTATCGTAAGATTTTCGGATGAATAAACACATAAAAGTTCAATCTTTGTTTTAAGCGGTACAGTTAAAATATATAATACTGGTAAGTATTAATTTTAGCTTGAATTTTGAGACCCAATTTTATCGCTCTTGTTCAAAATAAACACTCCGGTAAATGTCTCATTATTGGACATACAGTTTAAAAATTCACACTTCAAAAATTGTAAAATGTTTTTACGACTTTCTTTTAAAATTTTCTGAAATTCAGACTTCTTTCAGAGATTTTTTCCAACTTTAAAATCTTGTACTCCGTCTTATGAATATTCATACCCACCGCCCAGATAGCGATACTGCAAAAATATATGAATATACATCGGAAAGAAGAAGGCGAAATATTGCCATCTACCGACAGACTGGGTAGTTTAAAGTGTCTTTCAAAATACGTTTTCATGGATTGTCTGACAGTGTCAGTGGCAATTTTTTTATATGGCGACGTTTAAGTTTGATATTATGAAGGGGTAATGACGTAGTCATTCATTTTCATCAAGAGGAGGGGGGGGGGGGGGCAAGGCGGAACAAATATCTTTAACCCAACTCTATATACAAGGGGGGTTGCATCAACCCCCCTACCGACATTTTTTCTGCCGCTAAAAATGTTGCTGATTCTAGCGGAAAAAAATCGACCGTTCAAAGTTCGGATGTCGGGGTGGGGGTTGAGGTTGGTGTAACTCCCTGATTCTAAGGATGTACTTTTTAGTCATTTTATAGCCTAAACTTGGTATTTAGATAAAACTTGTCATTTTCTACAATATTTAGCAAAATAACCGTACGAAAATTGGATATTCCAACGATTTTTTAGAAAATTTTGATTTTTGCCTGTACAAATGCTGATTTTTCACATTCTGGTAATTATGACGTTACAGTGACGTCATAAGTTAATAAATGACCTTGATTTTGGTATCAATTGAAAGAGATGACTGATACCTATCCATAGGTACCACATACGGGGGTCAGAGGGACTCGCTATAAAAAAATTAGGGGGGTTTAAACACCCCCCCCCCGTATAATATGTTTGTGAAAATCGCTCCGTAGAACAAGGGTTAAGGGGACTTTTATAGTTTTACAACATTTTTTTTTAATTTTGCACCTTTAGACCCTATTTATTTATTGTTTGTTGTTAGCCTTCGTACTGCAGAGCATATTTGATCTTAATGACATTATGGGAACACGTTTCCTGGGCGATAGCACATTTTTCGTATACTGACATTGTTTTTGTAACATAATTAAACCAACAATGTCAAACCAGAGCCCTTTTTGGCATTTTTGTTTTCTTTAGCCTTCAGCTTAGGCGCGATGTCCAAAGGAGTCGGCAATACATTGGTGAATTCGCCAATGAAGTAGCCAAAATGAAGTCGCCAATATTTAATCTTGAAGTTGGCAATAATTCACTGAGTATGGGCCAAATTATATTTTTGTTTTGTTTCTCAACAAATTCGCCATCCCAACTCTTCGCTGCCTGTGTACAAGCGAGGTCAATTGTTTCCCTTTCGTAACTCTACACATTGTGAGTCTCAGGCTATATCTTTAAATTTTCCCCCAAGAATGATTATTCGCAGGTTTTCCCATTCTCCTGTCACTACTGAGCGAACGAAATGGCCAAAGGGCTAAATGGCAAAAGCCTGTTATTGTAAAATGATCGATGATTTCCCTGTGTGTTGTTTTTCACGATCAACTTCTTTTACGCAAGGTATTGGCATAACTGGAGTCCCTTTGACGTCTAGTAATTCCAGAAATAATTTGGCAGCAAAAAATAAACGCACAGCCATAAACAAAAAACGGATTCCTTCGTTTCTCACAGCTACAAGGTGCCTGAGGCCTTCATTCATTATCCCTCATAACATCGCCATTTTCAAAGCAACAAAAATTACATGTGAGCCAAAATAAGCTAAGGGGACTGTTAAAGCATTGTACAACACACATTGGTAACATTGTTCAGATAAATGAGAAATCAAATAATAACTATGGGTAGGTTATACTCGCAAACTCCAGGATTTACGCTATGTTGCAATACTTTTGATAAAGGAGTGTATAACTTTGAAGTCACTGGTGTGCCAAACTTCTGAGTAAATCAGCGCAGTTTCCATGCAAAATGTTTATTGGGACACCCTGTATGTCCAATACCGAGACATTTACCGGAGTATTTATTTTGAACAAAATTGCAGCTAAAATTAATACTTACCAGTATAATTATATATCTAACTGTACCGCTGAAATCAAAGATTGATTATTTAATTGTTAGTTCACCCGAAAGTCTTAATTACAGATTTTATGTAGATGTTTGCTCTTGTGGGTCCACACACACTCAAATTTCCTGGAAATGTAAGTGTGTGAATTCAGTGTGATGATCAGTGCGAAAGCGCATGAACGTTTTTTTTTTTTTTTTAAGAATAGCTGGTAAATTTTATCTACAGGCAATACTACGGAAACATCCCTATATGTTATAGTAAACATTCCATATTGGATGCAAAAAGTAAAAATTTTAATCTAACTCAATCACTGTCTTTGAAATGGGGACACAAAGTTTGCGTGACAGGAGTGACCTAAACTGATTTGGTTTCTGTTTATGTTGCAGTATATCTCCTTGGGGTAACCTACCAGAAAACATTTCACTTTTGGAGCTGTAGCTCTTAACTTGGAGAATACAACTTGGAGTCATTTCTTGACAGGCGTGACATTTGTGCACACTTGGTATACCTTGATTTTAGCAATGAATCTGTTGTTAAATAACTTCTTTATTTATGATTATGATTTATTTTCAACAGTTTTTAATACTGTCTAATGCAAGTTTAATCTATTGTTGAGCTTTAATCCTTGTCCTCTTGAGCTATTTTTGTAACACGTCCTCCGAAGGGGGCAACCAGCCCTAATATTTTAGAACGGAACCTCCTATGAACTTGGTTTTGCTATTCATAGATAGGTATGATCCTCCCCATTCCAACGATACCACGTTCATCAAAATCGGCTAGGGCGTTACGTAATTATGACGTCATAAAGCACTTTCGGATTGGAAAATCAGGTAAAATTGCATTATGGCACAAATGGCCATAATAATCAAAAATTTTCTATAAAATTTCTAAATAACAGATTTTCGTCGGTTTTTTTGCTAATTAAGAAGGGAAATGATGAATCTAACAAGTCTTTTAAGTTTTTAAGTGACAATGCACGTAATTTTTTAGAAGTGGCTCTATACCTCAAAAAATAGGTTTTTTTAAATATTTTGTGAAATGATGCATCTTAGGGTAGTAACTACTCATGTGACCTATAAAAAATGAAAAATTGGCTCGTTGTCATGGAAACGGCCAAAAACCATTTTTTGGTCAAAATGGTCCTTAAATTAGCTGAACCGTCATCCCTCATCAGTTTTGTACTTAGGAAAACTGATGAGGAGAGTAGCTGGTTTCCGCGGTAGAACTAAAGCAAGTACAGTAAAGTTTCTTGCTCAAGGAAAACAAGGAGACAAAAACCGCCCGGCCCGGGCTCGAACCCACAATCTCTGTATTACGAGACCCGTGCTCTAACCGCTCGGCCACGCCCCCCTTTATTATGGACATATTTTGAGGGCGGAGAGAGCGATGATGAGATTGATGCGTGGTGTGAAGTTGAGGGATATGAAGAAGACTGAGGACTAGATGCAGATGTTGGGTGTGGAAGAATTAGCAGTGGACAGTTTGGCGAAGGCGAATTGGGTGCGTTGGTATGGGCATGTGCTGATTGAGGAGAGGGCGACCAAGGAAGACTTGGAGGATGCAAGTGGAGGAGGAGAGTAAGAGGGTTGGTTTAGGGAGGGAGGACGTGTTGAATCGGGTGAGGTGGATGGACGGAGTGAGGGCAGTTGCCGTGATTGTGAGGTGAATCCGGCCACTCCGGGGATAAAACCGGATTTAACACTTAAGTAACAAGTGACCAAGGGATGGGGGTCCTACCACAGGTTTTCATGCATAGTGCGAAAACGCGAAAAAAATTACATCGCTGCTCCATGCTATTATCAAACTTAAAGAGGCATTCAGTCGTTTTCATGGGTCAAAAACGTGATTTTAGGTCCACTTTGATTTGACCCCGCCGCCATTTGGAAACGGTTCATCCGATTTTCACAATTTTTTGTATTTTGGTCCTTACTACATGCCTTATTTTCTTTTCTTGTCATAAATGATAAAACACATGCCCTGAGTCGCTGAAACTTTGGTGTAGTATTATTTTTCCTTGCCCACAATTTTCGTTAACAGTAGTAGTAGTAGTAGTAGTTGTTGTAGTTATCCAAGATTTTAACATTTATCAGTGACCAAGGTATTTCCCATCCGTCGATGCCCAAGGGGGTATCCCTTGCAAAAACGCCTTGAAAGTCTGGTCAATGATTATCTTAGTGGCACCTCATTTTTCATCATGAATAATGAACTGCTCAACTTGAGCCACTGGAATTTTAGTGTGATAATTGGATCCCTTGCCCGAATATTTTTGTTACCAGTGTGATATCATTTTTTCAGAAAAATGCAAAAATTGTTCCAAATCTAACAAAGGATGTCATAACCCCTTAAATCTACAGTGTAAGGTGTTTTTGCAGAAACATTGGCAACACTTTTTCATTACTAATACTTGCTAATTTTAAGTTTCTTGCTGTTTTGTTAGCATTATTTTGAGGAATAGTTGCTACAAATGGACAAATGGTTACTTTATCCACAGAAACGCCATTTATGTTAGCTTGGTTTAGGGTATATATGGTAAAATCCTATTTTTGGTATTTTTTCAAGAAATCTGGCAATACCCGTTTTTACTATGATTGTTTAAATATTTTTAAGGACAAGATCGTGCTATGTGAGCCTATTTCAGGAGAGCATGTTCGTCAGAATGCACATAATTGTGACAAAAATGCATTATTTGACAAAATATCAATTTGCAGATATGCAGGTTTATCTGGCAACACTGTACATAGAAGTAACGTTTGACCAGGCTGATTTTAACTGATATGTAAAGTTCATACCTTGTACTACCCACAATAAAAAAAGACAAACTCCTAGCATCACCAGGTGATTGAATTTCACAATGACGTTTCGGGTCCCTAAATGCCATTTTTTGAAAAAGTGAAAATGCACATAAGAGACCGACTCAGCACGTACCCTTAAATACAAGTTATTGACTTGGAAATATATCAGTTATCATATGAATGTATGTCCTTTTATAAAATCTTACTGAAGTGTTCCAGTTTTATCTGGCTTAGACGCGGCGAACACTTGAAAATCACACTTTTTCAGCTAATTTAGGGGTCATTTTGATCGAAAAATGACAAAAATGTTTTTTGGTCGTTTCCATGGTTTCCATGGCAACGAGCCATTTTTTTATAGGTCACAGGAGTAGTTACTACCCTAAGATGCATCATTTTACAAAATATTTAAAAAATCTATTTTGAGGTATAGAGCCACTTTTAAATAAATACATGCATTGGCACTTTTAAGGTCTTATAGCATGCACATTTGTTTTCAAAATGGCGACTAACATTTCCGGTTTATCATCAAACCCCTTCACCCAGAGGTGGTATTCAGGATATCCCACAATGCATTATTCTGATACACTGATATATAATAGGCAATAATGGTTTTCTGGACAAGGGGCTATTAGGAATTTTGAGAATTCCATTGGATAGTACTCATTCATATCTTTCTAGGGATGTGTTTCTTTTCACACTAGCCCAGTGTTTACCCACATTGCTGACACCTCAAAAACCTCAGTAACCTGTACATAAGTATAGGAGTTGAATTGGATTTGCAGGCATATTGTACAATCAGCGTATCAGAATAATGCATTGTGGGATATCCTGAAAACCACCTCTGCCCTTCACCCCAACTTTGACAGTCTAATCTAACCGCACCTAAGGTGGTACCCCCTAGGTTTTTCATCAAAATGACCACAAAGGATGTTCAATTTCAAGAGATTACCCGAATGTCTGGGGTCGGTTGCTTTTGCGTTTTTATGAAGCGGGTGAAAAACCTTAGGGGATTGCAATAACCCCCCTCTCGCTTCGGAGAACAAGGGTCAAATATGGATTTTAGTGGCCGAAAGTGTGTTTTGGTGGCCAATGTGAACCTATTGTCGGTGCCATTTTGACCTTGAAATATGTAAATGACATTAATTGATCTTCTAGTAACCCTTATTGTTTCTTTCTATTGATAAATCATGATATTAATTATGATTTATCAATAGAAAGAAACAATTATGAAAATGTGGTGTTTCGCCGCCATTTTGAATTGAATCATGTGTATGACGTTATTTTGATCTTATTTAATTTGGTGTAGCTCCAGAAGCATTTATATTGACCCAGAAGCCATTTCAGGATTATAACTTTGGGTATTTAGCAATTTACAAATGAATGTACACAGCATGACTAAATTATTTCATAAATAAGTAGTCAATATTGCACAAGTGGGTATTTAAAAGAGATGGTCAACATGGTCAAATGACCATCAGGATTTGTATGAAAATTGGACAGGTTCACAGATTCTAGAAATATAAAACAAACAAAATGTTTTGTTAAATGACATTTATAAAATCTTTTAGCCATGGAACGTAGTTAAAAATTGAAAGGGGAATACAAATCCGAGTTGACAAAGACACGAAATTGTACATTCTAATAGGCATTGATAAGTACAAGTTTAATTATGTGTATATCCCATTGGAATGAAGGAAAAAGAGGTTTGCTTATATAATTGGTCATATTTTGCTTTCTTTTCATGTTATTTTTCCTGCGTACGAAAGTATATTAAATTTGCTTTACTACTATAATACAAATTCATGATTTGGTGCTTTTATTAAGGTCAAAAGTGTATATTAAGAATTTTTGAGATTATAATCGATGGAATAAGTTACATTTTAGTGATGTTTTCTTGAAAACAGGAATTAAACCAGATCTTATTGCGATTGGTACATAGTGTGGTCCATTGTTTTGGTGCGGTAAAGAAGAATACTTGGTCATGGGCAGTAGAAATAAGCCACTATCTATTATAGGCCTTTACCTGCTACTAAATATGTGGTGCAACAAATCTTCGTTTTTGGTGATAACTATCGACTCAGAGACACATTTTTATCACTATATAACCGTTATTTTTGGAAAATACATTTCTCAATGGTGTGATCTTACCTTACAATACTTATTCAATAGCACATTTTGCACTTACCATTGGAATATGCGTACAATAACAATATCACACTTAATGCTTGGAAATCCATTTGTCCTCGTTTGAAAGAGAATTTTTTCATTTCTGAAAAAAATGAAGTGCTGGTAAAAGCTTAATAATATTATTTTTGCTGGCCGAGCCTGAGCTCGGACAGCTTAGAGGCCGAAAGTCAAAATGACCTTTGACATGTTATCTATATTTCCTTATCTTTATTTATTTTAGCAGTTTTTTTTCCCCTAAAGAGCGTCAAATGAATAAATGGTGATTTTGGATAGCACACTCTAATAAACATATGGGATGACTCACCCTAGTCTATTCGTAACAACCCTGTTAATGAGCTCATTATGCGAATTCTATATTCCAAGTCTCGCCAAACGAAAAAAAAAATGGTCACGAGATTTTGTTTTTTTAAACGTGACCTGCTTAAAATGCTGGCTTTGAACCCTTATTATCTGTAAACGGTGAAAGCAAATGCAAAATTTGGAACGGGGTATGACAAGTTGGAGTTTTTCCAAAACATTTTTTTGCTGTTGATAAAAAAGAA
>JXSR01S075172.1:54276-64336 GCA_000969725.1 Ophiothrix spiculata | reverse complement strand
GTATTTTGAAATCTAATTGAAAAACCAGATGTCAAATATTATTTTTGATAGTATCTTGATTTCAATTTCATAATTAAATGTTATTACAGGCCAGGGTGTCCCAATAAACATTGTGCATGGGAATATAGCTGATTTTCTCGCAAGTTTGTTTGACTATATTCTTAAAACACATATAAGTTCACAGTTTATGCAAATTTAAAGAAAATCCATCGATGCAAACCAGAGATATGATTGATTTTGTCAGCTTGTATCATTTTCCTCTTGCGCAATGGGAAATCCTGTAGTTAAGAATTTTAACAAAGAACTTCGAATTTCGCTTCATACCAAACAGTCACAACATACCTTTCTTATATCCTTCAATAAATTATCATATAAAGGCAATCTTGCTTTTTGTCTTTTCGTTCTATTTCTTTAAGTTATTTACCAATTGCCTTTAGATTAATTATTAGGGTTAGAACTGTGTAAAATTGCCCAAACCCTAAGGAGTCTTCTAACAGGATATATCTGAATAGAATAAAGTTAGTTGCCCACATTTGCTTCTTAGTATTATTAAAATGTTTTTGATGTGTTTATATAAGACGTATACATTTGTGAGATGATATTTTGCGTTTTTGTATATAAAAGCCAATATTGTTTAATCTTTTTTGACAGCTCTGAAAGTTATGAATAACTATCTTTCTTCACATACCCAATTTAAGTCCTTTCTGGTCATTAGCGACTTGAATGTCCTTCAAGCTGTTGTCTTTGATTGTTGATACCCTTTTTTCCCTGCTTTCCATGTCTCTAACGACACAACATTCCTCTGCATTGTCATAAGCCTTGTACTTCACTTCTTCGTCATTAGTCATTGTCAATTAATCAAGCGTCAATGATGTGTAGCTCCTGTTAAAAATTGTGTTTAATGCTTAATGCTTAACCATCAGGACTCTCCTTGTGCAGAAGGAAAATGATTCATGCTGGCAAAATTAACGATATCTCGGGTTTACAACGATGGATTTTCATGACATTTTAAACAATGATGAAAAAGGGCATGTACATTTATTGATATAAGTTTTAAAAAGCTAGTCCGAAAATCAGTTCTATTCCGATGCACAATGTTTATTGGGACCCCCTGTACATGAAAGTGTATTGAAAACTCACTTGTCGAATATTAATACATTTTTGTTGATATCTTTTCAAATTAAACCGAATCCTCAAATATTATTATATTTGCGGTAGCAGATTGCTTAATTAGTTTATGAGTACATTGTCTAGCATTGATCTCATAATATCTCAATATGTGTAAATGAATACATGGTAACCTCATTGTGAATGTGCATGATTGAAAATGGTTTTATAATTAGTACTTTGCAACGTGAAAACATATAAATAAATTCTGTGTTTAAAGTATGATAACTTTAAAATAAAATATTAGTAATTTTTTCGTCCCACTTCAGGCAGTTTTCTATTCTCACTTACTGAACTAGAATTGCAGAAGAGAGATATTCTTGTTTATGAAAGAAACTAAGGTGCTGACCTTGGTTACTTCATAAACCTATTGTGGCATGCGACTTATAGCATTTGAGTTTTGGTTCCCACATTGTTACCAACGTAAAATACCAGGGTTTTTTTACGACTTGCTTTTTGGTATTGTTAGCAAAGTAAACTCATATTATAAGCCTATGTATGTAAACGATACAATCATGCTAAAGGTTCTAATTTTAGAACCTTTAGCAAAATATACATTCAACGAACTTGATACAAATTGTAAAAATACATTATTAAAATGACAGAAGCTGTCTCTGTTAGACATGATTACACTACGTAATTTGTACTTCACATAAAAATGTTGATAACAGCAATGTTTATGGTAAAGTGCGCACTATCATGTGGATTTACTCACACTACACTGTTCTTGTAGAAACGCTAAGAATCTTTTTCATGTTTTTCAGCTGGAATCTTTATAAAATATTTGGAAATATAGGAAATTATAGCCGTATCTAATCGTATCAGGTAAGACATACTACCTTTACTTTCCTTGTCTTGATTTCGTCAACATTGTTCCGAGTTAAAGGTGTGTATTCCAATCACTTTTACTCACAAAATCAAATTGGAGATTTTCATATATTTGTCTCATATATGTTTTATTGAAGAAATATGTCAAAAAAGTGCTGAATTACTTGAATATTTTGTTAACAAAAATAAATATCCTATATGTTTCTATGGGCCACACTCCGACACATTTTTGCCTGTAGCATTAATTTGGCTCAAGGGGGAGAATAAAACTTAATAATTGATTTATGTAGGCGATGACCCTTTATTCGAATATGAAAAAAGTGTACACTAAATTTGTCAACAGATCGGAATACCTACCTTTGGGTAAAAGTAAGTCAATGAAGTGATTAATAGTGTGATTATCGTGTCAATAGACTAGAAACTTTAGTAACAGGGATCTGTCATTCTTGTATCGGTGTTATCTTTAAAAATAGTGTTATCTTGCAGTGTTATCTTTGAATTATATAAAATACAAACATCATTAATAGAAGTAAGTACTTTTTTTCCCTTTTATATTCTAATGTACCCGAATGTTGCTAATCTATAAAGGTCCTATACTGTCGCCCCATGATAGAAGAAAGTATGGGACAGATTCATTGATTTTAGGTATGAAGGAAAAACTATATGCTGTGTCATTTAAATATTCTACATTTAAAATATACAAACTTGAAGCATTTAATTTTGTATAAAATCAATATTTGGCCAACTAAGTTTGACCCTCTTAAATTAATCAATAATTCCTCAATTGGCATGTCCCATACTTCTTTCTGTCATGTACTTTCACGAAAATCACTGATCACATCATGTACAAAATGGAGAAAGCAAATTTCCAATTTAGAATATTTCAAACTTTTGACCATCTAACCATGATAAATTTGTAATCAACATCAGAAATTTTAAAGACGTTTTAATGCACACAAAAACCAGATTTTGAAACGCATAACGCATACTCCCTTTTGTCATGAGCGGGTAGTATTACACTAGATGCAAATGCATTTAAGTTAAGTCCACCCATTCGAATAAACAATACTGTATGAAGCAAATTGTATTAGAATTGCATTTCTATTTTCGCATTACCATTATCTCATGCTAGGCACACATTGATGTTTTTTTGAATTTATGATAATGCCATATATCATTAACAATCATGACAATAATGGTTTGCCTTGAAATGATGATACCAAAACATTAGATTTATATATAGCTCTTTTCTGTTACCGTTGTTGCACCTTGTATCTAATGATATTATCACGGATGTATATACTGCATGTATATGAGCTAAAGGAGTATGTCATAACTTCAACACCAGTGCAGTTTTGTTTTGTTGTATTTGCACTAGATTTGCACTCTTTTTGTTAAAAACTACATTTCACGTTTGTATTTGTTTGAAGTCTCCTGTAATTAATTTGTCAATAATCCTTAAAGTAAGGTAAACCTAAAAACTAAATATACTTTGTTTTTGTAAGTTTAGTTGCTGCGCTAGAATGATTTATTTTAGGAGAATAATCCAATTGATTCAAATTTTTAATTTTGATTAATTTCGATTTTTAATCCAAAATGTTTTCCACATTTTTCTCATAGTCCGTGTGAAATTAAATGTCTGAAACATGTTCCGTTGTGGACATGCATAAAGGTGTCTATTTATGGTGATTATAAAAGAATCCACATAGGGAAAAATAGCCAACTGTGAAATACAAAATTGCTCATAAAATCAAATTGGTCGGACCGATTTAATTGAAATTTAAAACAAAAGGCTCTTTACGATCAACATTTCATGTGCATTTATAATACTGAAATGTTAATTTTGAGAAATCGTACTTTGCTACTGAAATGCTTTAATTTTCTGAAAAGTCCTTCGTTTGTTCTAATATTAACTGTTATCCATTTTGGTTTAGACCATCTTCCTTAAGTGGCAAATTCGTTCAGGGGGGAACTGCTGCCGATTTCACATGCAATTAAAAATGTCAATGGGTTGTTAGTTTTGCTGATTTGAAATATCTCAAGTTATATACCAAGACAATCCTTGAACTTTAAAGTTTATAAAAATCTTATTTTTAGTAGCATATCATGTTCCATGTGCAAATTAGCCAAGGTCAATGGTCAACGAACTTTTTCGGGCTAACGCAAAATGTGAAATCCCCCGCCAAAAATAAACCCATTTATTTCAGTATTCATAATTGTTTTATATTTTTCATTTGTTATATGGCAACCAAACAAAGTGAAATTCAAATTTCGCTGCTGGTGAGAAAAGCCCATATTTCAGTATATATATATATAAGTATATAATCTATCAACAAATGGCTCCAAAACTTGACAAGATCTTCCTTTCTGCCAAATTTCATGACTATAGGACATTGTTCATGGTGCAACAATTCGGCGGGGGATTATAAAGATTGCAAAAATCGCATTTTGAAATAAACGCATTTAAAGTTCTTTATAAATAAAGAAATAAAAAGGATGTAAACTAGGTAAAATAAAATTGCAAAGGAATGTCGGATTTTGATCAAATTTGAACAAATGAAAGAAAAAAATCAGCCCTTTCTCTCCTTAATAAAATCTCATGTTTGTGCTAGAAAGAAAATTTGGCAGTAGTTCCCCCCTTTAACAATATTTTAAAAGTGATGACAAAGATTATCGTTTCATTTTCATTTCAATCTATTTTTAATATTCGTTTTATGAAAGGATGCCCCGTTAATTTGTACATAAAGCAAAGCAATCTTTAATCACCGACTCTGACTGAC
This sequence comes from Ophiothrix spiculata, assembly GCA_000969725.1. Classification (NCBI taxonomy): domain Eukaryota; kingdom Metazoa; phylum Echinodermata; class Ophiuroidea; order Amphilepidida; family Ophiotrichidae; genus Ophiothrix; species Ophiothrix spiculata. The sequence goes on along the minus strand of JXSR01S075172.1, from coordinate 59,561 downwards.
ACTTTAAATAACGAAAGATGTATAATTCGAAGTAATACGTACTTTATTGAAGACAGATTGATGTCTTTGTCAATACAGCAATTGCGTAATGTTTATCCTGCTAATAAAATGAGTGAAGTAATAAAGTGTGTTGTCAAGAGATGATTAGTGGTTGTTTATTTATGTTTTATTAATACACGCAGTCTCAATTGTTTGTCAGATGTCCAGCTTGGTACCCGTGCAACCCGTGCGATTTCACAAATGCGATAAAACTGTATTTATCAGATGGATAAATCAAACTGGTCAGTTTTGCAAAATAAAAAAACCTGTATTGTTGTAAAATGCATTAAAAATTGCAAGGAAATGGAAATTTACGCCCAATTTGAAACACATTATAGTGAATAACTAGAAGATAAACAAGGATTATGAACGCGAAAATATGGTATCTTGCATTTATCTGTAATGCCTTATTCCTTTTAAGCCTTTAACAAGATTGACATTTCAAGAATGTCTTCTTAATGGTAAAATATTGTTGGTTTTATTATCTTTGACATGGCATAAAAACCTTGCACAATTATCGTACTTCCATAATCATTACTTAGTCAATATCATGAACAAGACGAGTTCATAAAGATTGATACCCTGGTTACATTGCGGCGAGGTTACGATGTGTCTTACCGGGTAGAATATTAAATTTGTGAAAACTTAAAAATACGCAAATAAGCTACCTTATTTGCATATTTTGAACAATAAAATTTGCACGTGAGCATACTTACTGTCCTATTCTATCACCCTACCAATTGCCAACTTTTCGTTGTATACCACTCAACCCTATTGCATAGTTACATCCCGTTTAGAGAACAAACACTCTAATGTCCCGATTTGGGTTGGGTCACTGATGGGTGGGTCACTTGTGCCCGAGTCACAAAAATGCAACACCGTGCAACCCGTGCTATTTCACGAATGCGATAAAACTGTATTGATCAGATATATCAAAATGGTCAGTTTTGTATTGTTGTAAAATGCATTAAAAATGGCAAGGAAGTGGAGATTTTTGACAAATTTGAAACACATTATAGAGAATTACTAGAAGATAAACAAGGATTATGAACGTGAAAATATGGTATATTGCATTTATCTGTAATGCCTTATTCCTTTTAAGCCTTTAACAAGATATGACATTTCAAGAATGTCTTCTTAATGGTGAAATATTGTTGGTTTTATTATCTTTGACATGTCATAAAAACCTTGCACACTTTTCTTACTCCCATGATTATTACTTAGTTTATATCATGAACTAGGCGAGTTTAAAGACTGATACCCTGGTCACCTTGCGGCAAGGTTACGATGTGTCATACCGGGTAGAATTCAGCGGACACCAATTGGAGACCGGGCGATGTCCGTGAGCCGTAGACACAACGGAAGCATGTCGCAAAAATGTCATACTGAGTTAAAACCTTGCGGCTTGTTTAACCACTGATCGCCGACAGTGACCAACCTGGCATCGCAAGCATTAACGCTCGTCTACCAGTGGAGGTCATTTAGAACTTTTATAGCAAAATTTTGATTTTGTTGGCCATTTTTGCCCAAATCCCTATTTTTCGATCCAAACGAGCTTTATGACGTCATAATTACTTAACGCCTTGGCCGATTTTTGTGATCTTGGTATCATTAGATACCTATCTATTGATAGCAAAACCAAGTTCATAGGGGGTAGACGTGTTACAAAAACAGCCTGGGTAGATGAGGGTTAAGCGGTGTCTTACCCATGTCACATCGGCGCTGTGGCGTTGCGGCTTCCAAGATTACCAGACACCGGTCGGCTTATGTGACCATAGCATCAGTGATAGCAAAACTGTTGAATCTCGTATTGTAAAAGGTTCCATACGTTTCGGTATTATACTGCAATAGTTATGTGCACAAATGGCTCGTTGTAAAAATCAACAAACCATTTCGTAAACTATATCATCATCTACGTATCATATTTCTTTAGTGCCACATAAACCTAGTTGGGTGATGGCGCAGTGCTTTTCAAGTATATAGAAGTATTATGGCACAAAGTATCGAATATATTTCTTCAACTGGTACAGATAATAGTTATTTCTTAAATTATGAAGGTGACATGTGAAACAATATTTACAATATGTTGTTTCAGAGTGTCAATCAACATACATTTGGAATCAAATCGTCTTAAGAAATACCCAAAGGGATGTTAATGCCATGCGGATGATGAGTCTGGAGTTTTACATTAAGCTTGATTTCACCTAATGTCATTCAGCTCAAGCATACGAGTGGTGATTAAATTTCTGATTTTTGACAATTGGTAAACTTCTGTAAATCATACTATACACACAAACACACATTCAGAATAATAATTCATTTAGGTATTCAAACATGCTACAGAGTTGTTCATCGCTAATCAACAACGATGCATCCATGCGTCTGCGTATTTTTTTTTTGAAATACGCCGACGCATCGGATGCAGAGTTGTTGATTAGCGATGAACAACTCTGTAGCATGTTTGAATACCTTTCAACAACGAAAATCTTCCTGAAAACGTATAATTAGATTCTAAATGTTTTCAATTTAATAGATACTCATCTCAATAACAATACTTTGGAGAATCTGAAACAAAATGCTAGTTTTTAAATGATTGTTGCTTTGTCGTTTTCAACTGTACCCAAGTGCCAGTCCTTGCACGTACTCAAGTTCCCGACGCGCGATGAACAGTGCGTCAATTTATGTGCACTGCGTAAACGCACCTCCGTGTACGCTGTGCCGTGCGTGACGCGCTTATTTGAATATCAACTGTGGATTCATCACAAATCAACAACGATACGCTCCTGTATAAGAAGCTACAGTGAGTTGTTGAATTAAAAATGGTCAACAGTATAATGGTGGCTGTTGCTTCAAAGGAACAGTTCGTTAACCCATTTCACGACAGGTTTGTGAAATCCAAAACCGGTGGAAGCTTCTTATGCTTGCTTATAAGTAGCTGCGCTTCAATCTCAATAACATCTTTTGGGAAATCTTAAAGCTGAAAATATTGCTAACGGAATTAGCATTATAGGATTCGGTACTCAGAAATAATACCATACTTGTTCAACCAAATCTCATAAGAAATTTGACGTCAATATGATTTGATAAAATGTATTATTAAATACATTTTTAAATGCATTTTTAAATCGTCAAAATTAACAAAATATTTGACCTTTTACATGGAGAAATGGAAAGTAATCCTTAATATATAAAATGATACTTCCATAAATTACGGATTATTAATTTGCATTTGTTTCAATTGGTATATGATATATGTACGGTCGTTTCAATGTTGCAATATTATAATAATAATGTAACTTTGGTCTGCAAGTCACCATTATGCTATGATTACCTAACCACCGGCTGCCGAATTTGGACGGAAGCCACAACGCCGAAACGTCGGTATGATATCTGTATGTCATCGGTAAATACTTTTGTTGCCCGATCGGTCGCCGGTTGTTATTTGATCATAACTGAAGACATTTTTGTGACCATTACGAGTTGAATTCTTTCGGCAAGATTTCGGCGTGGCCTATAGGGCTCACGGACACCGCCCAGTCTCCGTGCGGACATCGTCCCTTCACTAGTCCATCTAGATGGACCTCACAAGCGAGCGTTCGCTTGCGAGGTCCATCTGGATGGACTACCCTTCACCGGCCGATGTTCGGTCGGTGTCTGCTGAATTTTTATCTCGTATGACGCCCTAAAGTAATCGTAACCTCGTCGCAGGGTTACGTGACCTGGGTATCCGAGTTTGATATATAAACTAGTTGTTCATTTTTTTGAATTTTTACTTTTTGCTTGTTTATTGGGTATGTGCTTGTCTGTTTGTGTGTTTGTTTATGTGTTTGTTTGTTTTATGTTTTTGTTTATGTGTTTGTTTGTTTATGTGTTTGTTTTTTGATGGCTTTGTAGTAGTTTGTATCGCTGGTTTGTCAATAAGTATATAGACATAATATAGTTACATAAAGCGGTGGTCACAACCAGTTGTCCTTGGACGGTTCGGTTTTTGCAGCAGTAGCAATTTTAATGCATGCAAACCTTTATCTGCATGATGATATTAGATATCTATGCTAAGATCGATAATCAATGCAATAAAAGCTAATCTCTTGGAAGTGGAGATTGATCACAAGCAATAAAGGATAATTATCATTTTCAAACAATAGATGTAAAAAAATGTCAATTAAAATACAAGTTCATTTGATCAATGCTGCCAATATGAATGTCTATGGAAATAGTCTATCTAAAATTACATAATAAATGTTTCTTCCTGTGTCGGCATGCACTGACAAGTTCATTACGTTTTTTGAGTGAAGATAAATTAGGTTTATTGATGATAAAGTATTTTTCCTCTATGCACAGATTACACAGTTTGCTTGATGTTGAATATGCTTTGGCTTTGCTTAACACTTTCCATTTGATAGAATATTGCACATTTTTGTCCTTTACTTTCCAAATATATGCACTAAGAGTTGTCGCGTATTTTCTTTCATCATTATTAAAAGATGACATGTGCCCATCGTATCGGGACTTAAACGTGTTCTCGGTTAATCCAACATATATTTCCTTAGTATTGGTGTCATGTCGCGTGACTGTGGCCTGATATATATTGCTGGAAGTTAGGCATTTATTGTCCAGGGGGCATGTGTTCTCATCTCTGCAGTTACAGGTTTTGGGGTTTGCGTCTGGTTTAGGTTCAGAGTTTTTTCAAAACAGTTTTGTTGTGTGAGGTGATTATTTGCTTGATATTCGGCATACAGCTGTAACTAAGCTTGACAGTGTTCCTTTTTAGAAGTTTGTGTAATACGTGGCCAGGCGGGAAGCATTTGTCCAGAAGTTGGAAAAATTTTCTTCCAATGTTCGTTGATACATTATCGCTATACGGTGGATTAAACCAAGTAATGTTTCGACTTTTTTACATCTATTGTTTGAAAATGATAATTATCCTTTGTTGCTTGTGATCAATCTCCACTTCCAAGAGATTAGCTTTTATTGCATTGATTATTGATCTTAGCATAGATAACTATCCTTCTAATATCCATCCATCAATCACTTTGTCCTGTTTGCCAATCAACTTTTCATATGACATTTTGACATTATGTAAATTTTGTAATTCTATTGTTCTTCATCTTGTCATGTGACAAATTATTTCTGGGTTACTGTGTTTATTTTTGTTTTACCTCATATTGCTATGTGCTTCTGATGAGTGAGGCCCTTGGGCCTTACGAAACAAATTTGTAAAGCTATGTAGTTATATCGTAGAAATC
>JXSR01S075172.1:20984-36694 GCA_000969725.1 Ophiothrix spiculata | reverse complement strand
TTAAGTTGAGAAATATTAAATAAATGGTATGTATCACCTTACATGTAGCTTGATAATATTGTGTGAACGTGTATAAGCATAAAGCTTAAGACGTGTTTACCTCGAATTTAGTTTAAAATGTCTAGTTTTTATGAGCACAATATGTTTCTATTTCTTTTATTTGTTTCTTTGTTTTTGTTTGATTTTTTCGGATAGTTTTGTTTTTGTAAATCCTGTACTCCCACTAGGTGGAGTAAATGCTTAGGGCAAAAATATACAAGTACATGTTGAAAATATGTAAATTACTGACACAATATCCTTAGTAAATTTTGTTGAGAAACATTTGATGAAAATATAATCAAAACAAACAGTACCATTAGTGAGACGTAATATTTTAGTAGCCTATCTTGTAAGCACAATAAGGATTTAATGACACATATGTTTACCAATGGGCTAAGAGGGCGTGAGCCCTTCTTGTTTTTAGGTCAGAATTTCTTTGCTTGGTTTTTCATTATGAGTGCCGACAACCCTAAAGTTACTATATAATATTCATATTGCACGACATTTTTACATGCGTCAAAACAGCAACACTACTTGTTAAAGAATATATTTCTGGTGTTTCCCTACATTTTCTGTTCTCTACTATTAGGGTACTTTCAATCTCGTTCAAACAAGGAAGTGATTTTCGGTAAATATTAATAAAATGTTGTTTTGACAGATAGATATTCCTCTTATATGTATGTGTGAGATATAACCTGGGACATAAGTTGAACAACCTTTAATATATATAAATGTTTTTTTTAAAGCTTACATGTTGAGTCTGGATAACGTTTACACTGTGTAAATACATACGGTTGTGACTTATTAACCTCGGCTTTTAAAATCCATGCTGAATTGTTCAAATATACATGTGTCATCGTAAAGACAGGTTAGTCAGACATAGTCAGAAATATTGACAATATTACGGGGTGTTTAATACTTTGGTGGTCTAAAGAAGAAGAAGATACGCTATGCTATTTCTGTCAATTAGGTATGCAGTTCAACTTTATTGATGAATATTTGGAAAGTTTACAGTAAATGTCTGCTTTCTTTTTATTTTTTCTTAAAACCTGCCTATTACATGTTTCTAAACTTACGAATTACGCGTTAAAATCGTTAGAAAATAACCATTGTTATACCAAATACTTCGGCATCAATCTCCATTCTGTTCCGTTGAAATCCAAATCCCCATGTGTAACCTTTCTCAAGTGATGATAACTTGTCTGTTACTGTTAACCCTTGTAATACGTAGCAATTTTCAGCAACATAATATGGAGGAGCAACCCCTCCTCAAGTTTTATAGCAAAGCCTCCATATCCTTATACAGGGTGTCCCAATAAAAATGCATCACCTTTGTTTTTGATCATATCTCAGAAACCAATTAACAAAATTGAAACTTTTTTCATAATAATAATAAGCATAGGTTATTCTTTCATCGGTAAAAGTTTAAGCAAAAACTGACCTTTTGGCAGTTAAATTTCATTTTTATAGGGGGTGGTAAGTGGTAAGTACCCACCCCCTTGAAAACAAACGGTACAAAAATTCGTTGATAAGACAAGGGTTAAATATGATATTGATATTATAGTTAATAGATTTGTATAGAATATCGTCTTTTATATTAGACCGCCAAATAATTAAAAAAACTCGTGAATTACATTAACCGAAATTGTGTTCTCGCAGCTGTTATAACACAAAGGTATGTTTTAAGAAATTGTAGACGTTTAATTTACATTTTTAGTAGAAAACGTTGGTAATTACTGGGACCTCGCACGTGTCATCAACGTATTGTATATGCATGTAACTCATGATAATAGATGTAATGCCATAGATATTTAATAGAAATATGTATTTTTAGAGTAAAAGGCATAATTTTAATTCAACAAATTATTATTTGAAATAATCCATTGCTAGTCAGTTCAGTTAAATGTATGAATGTTGTAAAAGTAAAAAAAATATTTGATTAAGTTGAATTCAACTGAAACCTATATCGTTTCCTGCAATGTCATAAAGTAGTAAGACTTGTTTTAAAAAATATATAACCGTTAATATTAATATTACCATGAAGACAAAAAATTCAATGCTGCACATCATATGCTCACTTCTTTTTTTTTTTTTTTTTTAATCGATGATTGATTTTATACATACACTTTTTAAGTTGTAACTATTTTAATCATTAAACGGTTATATTGAAATCATAGCTAAAAGCTGTGACCTTGCTCAAGCTTATTACGTATTTTACCAATACATTAAATTATTGAACTCATAACAATGGGCGTAATTATTCAGCAATGGAATTGCCATAGATATTCCAAAAAAATAATAACAGAGCTAAGGGCATAATTTTAATTACGTTGCTTTAAAGGTGCAGATTACGATCACATTCTCATCCCCCAGGGCACAGCCGGAAGTAGTATACTTATTAATGCCAAATGAAAGCCCATACTTTCTGATTATAAATCCTCAATTTTACTTCAAAATTCTTTATAGATTTGGAAATATAGCACAGATTGTAAAATTAATTGGTATACCTATTTTCAATTTCTTTTGTATTTATATAACAGCCTCATCCCCAGGGTTGTATACTTTCTTTTGCCTCTCAGGAGAAAACAAGACACAAGCTAAGGTTGAAACCTTTAATTACACAATGCATTAAACAGAGGTCAAGGTCAATCAGTTGAAAGTAAATTATACACATCTTAAATTATAGGAACCTACACCTTTGACATAAATGTACTTCACCAATGCAAATCTGTATAATTTGTTTTAAAAATCTATTGCAATTACATGCAAAACTATTATAAAAATTAGTGTTGTAGAGAAATGTTTTGAATTAAGCTGATAGGTTTAATTTGAATCAAAATTAATATTTTTATTTTTCATTTACAAAAAAAACCCAATAAATTGAAAGAAATAATACTGCAGATTTAGCTCTTCCTGTGGCGATTCTGCTGCGTACACCAACCTTTATATGCGACTAAATACACCATTTAAAATGAGGATGATATACTGAGCTATACTGGCAAAGACCACAGGTTGTTTAAACCTAGTCAAAGATGCTATTTGCGTAAATTCTGAACAACCATCCCTGAGACAAACAAGCATGGGAGGAAGACATACAATTCTGTCTACGAAAAGATGAAAGAGACCTCTAACTCCTCAACCTGAGACGTCAACAGCTTAGCAGTGATCATTGCACACACTTTTTTTAAGGCTTGAAATAATTGAGTTGTTGCTATTTGGTTCTTGAAGGCGTTATGTTATGATTTGGGACAAATCTGCGTTACACTCTGAAGTAGAATGAAATTTGCATGTCCTTCCTTTTTATCGCATAGCATTTCTTACCCTGTGTTAAAGTCCCAGTACGTTATATATCATTGTATTGTAAAGACATGATTGTAAGGATCGTCGACAAACCACAAAAAAGTGGATATACAGGGTGGAACGAATGTCATATAGGGTGTAAATATAGAATTTCGTGCAAAAATTGTACCATAAATGATTTCATGATATCTTTAAAACTGTATGTAATTCAATAATTTGAACCTTTGATATATTAAGGGGTGCTATATACTTTTCAATGAACAAAACTTATAATGAAGGAATTAGCTTCTGTACTGAGTTGCATTGTGATCAATTATTTCTTAAAAGTCAATTGGAATCCATTCTACAGATACCAATTTATACGATTTTATCCCCAATTTCTTTTCATAATCACCCACAAATTTTTACATAATAACTGATTTTTTTTTTTGTTCATAAATAATAACACTTAAGTTTGTATAAGGACAGGTAATAGCCAAATCTTATAATGCACTGTAAAGTCAATTCAATGAGCTTCAATGCATTGCAATACATATATACCTTCTCCGGTGCATCCACTCCGGTGAATCCTCGCACCCCTACCCGGTGCCATTCAAATGCGATTATATCAAGAAGTAAAGAATAATTGAAGATGGAACAATGGTAACTCATAGCCTGATATATTGTCAAGGTTAGGGTCTATAAACCAAATCAATTGACCACACCTTTCTGAAAATATGGTAAAAATACTCCTGATTTTTACCGAAAACCGTAACGCCTCCACTCGTTTACTATACATCAATTCGCGACACAGTGACACGGAACATCAATGGTCAAGGTCTTATATACATTCTTTAGTGGTCACAACCTCATAAAAACTAATTACCCGGTAGATTTTGCCCTGCTTAAGATCAATTGTTAAAAAAAACACACATTGAACTTTATCGTTTTAAATTGCAGTACATTGAAAGGATTACTATTCACTTATCAGACTTATCAATACAAACAAAATGTGACTTTCTAAAACTACCTGGAACCAATGCTTCTGACATTAAGTGGGTGTAAAAAGTAGTGTAAAGTGTTCGTTTAAGTTCTCACCTTCTCTCCGACGTATTTGCAAAAGTCACATTGACAATGCTTCTAATATTATAACCGCCAGGTATATTCAGATAATTTTAAAGATTAGTCGAAGGCGCTCATATATATTATCAGGTGTATGGTTGCATTCATAATAAGTGAACTTGATATTTATAAAATCCCCAGGTATTGTTTTTAAATCTTAGGGATAAACAAGACAAGATTATTGTAAGCTGCTTGTGATTTTATATAAGATGGGAAAAAGGAGTGGAACATGTACAAATTTAATATTCAAGCTTGGTACAATGTAGAAAACCTCTTTTACATGTTGTAATTACAATCTGGGCATGGCTGTTCAATTATTTAGGTTTTTTTCTCAATGTTTAACGATGATTTAAAATGTATACAGAATCTGAATGAGAAAGTCTGAAATATCTGAAAAGTGTAATAAATATGACGTTACACCTAAAGTAAATGAATGTTGTGCATTTTATTCTGTGAATTTTTTTCCGGTTTTTGTTAAAGGTGTAGGTTCCGATCACATTCTCATCCCAGGGCTGACCCTAAAGTATAGTAGTTGTTGATGTCAAGATTATACACATGTTAAAGTAGGAACCTACACCTTTAAAATTAACAATTTTCCATGTTTTATTTTTCATTTTGCTTGGTGTTTTTGGTTGTTTGTTTGTTTGTTTATTTTTGTTGTATTTTTTTCATTTTTGTGATGTGGAATATGGATATAAAAAAAGTTTTTGAGCTACAATCACTGTTTTGCGCCCCCCCCCAAAAAAAAAAACAACACCAAACAACAAATAAATAAATAAATTGTCTTACCCTTGCTTGCCCTCTTTAAATGATAATGTCTTGTTATGTCAATGAATAAATGGAATGGTAATGTGTGACAGGTATATCGAAAGGTACTTTAATGATCCAAAAATCAAAACTGATATTTTGGTCTCATGAGATTTTAAGCTGTAAAATGACACTTTTCTTTTGTTTATTGGGTGTTCGGTTACAAAGTTACAACCAAATTGGCACGGGCTGATTCGAAAAACTATAATTCTGGGAAAATCGAGCTTAATGTTTTTGTAATGAGTAAACCTTGGATGAAGAGATTATTTTTATCTTGGTTTTTAGCACATTTTTTTCTTATGTCATGGATGTTGCAACCTGTTTAATATGATAGAAACACTTCAAATGTAACATTTCTGATGAAATTAGACATCCGACCTTGGACGCGGTTTTTGACTATGCTCAGTTGATATGGTAAATTCAAAAATGATAAAATGTGCAAAGTCCCCACTTTCGGGGTGAGCCATCACATATATGAAAGTTGAACGCGATTGAAGATTTTAAATAAATAGCCTTTAATGTTAAAACGTGGAGGTGCAGTCAGTTATCCCTTGCCAGAAATTGTAATTAATCATACTTTGCCAATTCAGTAACTTTTTTAATTATCATCACTAGATATTATTTGGACTGCCATGAAATTCAATCTATAACCGAAAAATTAATAAAGTAAGAAAGTATGACAAAATTGGTAATTAGAAATATGTTCTCTTTTCAAGATAATAATGAAAATGTGTCTAAACTATAATAAATTTACACAGCAAAGTATAGGCAGCTAGCTATGATCTACAAAATGGCTCATAAAATCCAAACGATTGGGTCGATTTAACTGAAATTTGAAAAAAAAAATTATCCGACAGTTTTCTTCTCCGACAGGTCAATATTCCGAATTGTCGGAGAAACCAGCTGTCGGAGAAAAAACAGGAGTAATTACCTGTAGGAATACCGACCTGCACCCATTTGTACAAATGTGTTTGCTATCTAAAATATCTAGGTCTTTATCTTGATATTTAATATTCCGAACCATGGCATCAATACTAATTTTTTAGAGCAAACATCAGTCGAGACAAAATAACTATATCTGCATAATGCAAACACGGGATCATGGGGATGCAAAATGTATTTTAAAACCTCAGGTAATATTATTAGTTATCCCCTGTTTTTTACGTAATACGGTAAGATATCTATGGTTTAGTGTTGTATCACATGAGGCGGCAGGCCTCATGTGATACATCACAAAACCATAGATATCGTCCGGGGATAACGAATTTATCATGTAGTTTTGTGGATATAAAAACATTTTAAAAAGTTAAACAATGAACATGTTTGAAACTGATGTACTTCCAAGGACGTCAGTCTTCAAAAACAAGATGCAAATCTCATTCGTTCTTTTAAAATGCCATAAAAATGTTAACTTCCAGTGTATCACAGTTAACATAAAAGGTGCAGTCATTAAGCTTAACGAAATTCAGGCCTAGCTTAAGTCTAGGCTCAACAGAACACAAACGTGGTTCTGTGGTCAATACTCAGTCAAATAGAAAAGCTTAAGAAATACCTACTAGGTTTTTTTCATTTGATGTCACTGTATTAATTAATATGGAAGCTTAAATCTTCATAAGAAATTCTTCTTTGGTATGGAACAATAATCTTGACCATATATGCCACTGCCATTTTGAATCAACAGTGATCACTGAATTCCCTAATGGATCTATGAAGCACCCAGATATCAGTGTGAGGTGCCATCTCTTACACAGATATTACTGCACACTTGCCCAGTGTGTAATCTATTAGTACACACTGTAGTATATATAGCCTTGTATAAGATGTTTTGTCAAAAGGGTAATACGGATTCAGTATCACCTGTTTGATTCTGGTAATACAGGCAAATATTAATTGGCTCTTAACCAATGAAATTACTTGATTATTGTCAACTACATGATAAAGGTTAATATGTCAATTATTGAAAAGAGTGTGTTCTAAAATCATATTGAAGCAACAGATGTCTAAATGTCAGCCAAAAAGAGGATTTTTTTTCAAAGATACTGGGATTTTTGGGGCTGCACTTTTTGTCATAGTAATTCGGGGCGGCTCTGTTCATTTCTTGCAGGTTCATTTCTTGCCCCGGACGCTATAATAAAGCCCCGCGCCCCATTCCATCGCCACGACACTGTTTTCTTTCTATCAGCTCAGAATGTTCTTTTCTTGTTGCACATAATTATATTTAGTACTTGTTGAACCACAAAAATAAATTAGGATATTTGCTTTTCAATTCAAAATTAAATAATTATATAAATGTATATTTTGTTTTGATTCATAAGTGAAACTTGTGGTCTAGATCCTACTTTTTAAAAATTTAAATATTTATGTCTTTTACAGCTGAATTTTGTTATAAGCTTCTGGCTTTTAAGAAAAGTTTACAAAATAAAATTTGAAAACATTATTGAATACATTTCTTTAGGTCAGTAACGATTGCATCATCTCAGTCTTGTCTATTAAAGTAGCTCAGGTTGAAACTGTAGCCTAGATTGATTAAATTAAGAACAACTGTGCAATGCATTCATGTACAAACAAGTATTTGAACGGCCAGGCAATGTTTGTTCCTTACCCCAGGCCATTTTCTGTTCGAAATTAGATAACGTTTAATTTATATTTTTGGTTCATAAGCGAAAATTTTATTCCTAAGTTCGAAGCATTTTTGTGTCATATTTACAGATGGATTTTGGTATATAAGAAATTTGAAAAATTAATATTTAAAAATATTAATTTTGAACACTTCTTCCTATAATAGGTGTTTACCATTGCATCACCTATTCAAAAGTAGCTCAGGTTGAAAACGGTAGCCTAGATTAGTCAAATTAAGAAACATTGTGTAATGCATTCATGTACAGGCAAGTATCAATGAATGTGGGCGCGCAGGCAATATTCGTTCTTTACCTCAGGCCATTTTCTAATCTATATAAATAGGATAAATAGTAAATATATTATAAATATATAAGTATATTTTTGCTTTGATGCATACGCGAATGTTGTATTACTCTATTTGAAAAAAAAATCAAAACTTTCCAAAACAAATCAAAAAATGTTTTTGCATCCTATTTACATGTAGATTTCAGCTATTATTACGTATGAAACGTTTAAAAAATGAAACTTTAAAACAGTATCTGATATTAAGCCATTACCATAATTGAATCGTCTCAGTCTCATCTATTCATAGGTAACTCAGGTTGAACCAGTAGCCTAGATTAGGCAAATTAAAAAATAGTGTGTAATGCATTAATGTAAAGTTTCAATGGATTTGAGCGCACGGACAATATGTGTTCCTTACCTCTGGGAGATTTCTTTACCCATGTTCACAAGTACTCTAGTAATTTTAAAAAGGAAGGTAGATAAAAAGCTAAAATAATGTGGCTTCAAAAGGTCTTTATGTATTGGATCACTCCATTCTGACAAAATTGGGTAGACTGCCCCTGTAGCATATTACGCTGGTGTATAGGAGTTGGTCTTTTTTGCTCAATGATAGAGTGTATTAGCGTAGTAATTGTAGTTCGTTATATCCAAACCCCTCTAAGCTTTAAATACAATTAATTTTGATATCATAATTTCGTTCCGCTTTGGCCGAGTTTAGGGATCCTGGTATCGTTGGTACATTGAAAACCTAAACTTGACGGCCCAAGTAGGTAAAAGCTAGTCCAGCTGGTGCCCACCTGGACGAACTTTTACTTAGTCAAGCTAGATTGACTAGTTTTAGGCTAGTCGCTCGACTAGATTTTGTCCAGTCGGTCTTGCTCGTCGACCCAGCTCGACTAGTTTAAACTAGTCGCTCGACTAGTTTTTGACTAGGTAAAGACTAGCTTTTGCTCAGTCGGTCTCGCTCGTCGACCCAGCTCTATAGTTATAATAAACAACCAGCATTAAGCTTACCATGGACGGTCGGTGACACATATGTGAAGTATGGGTAGACGCTATATCCTCAAATTCATAATATAAATTATATGAAGTACAGAATTTTAATAAAATTCAAAAAAGATCAGCAAAGAAGAGTGACCTCACTCCACGCACAGTGCAGTAACAGCTGACTTGGCGACTTTTCCAAGGTGAAAGGAATGACCTTTGACGTGACGTGTTATTGCAATGTGGCTTGACTAGTTTTAATTAGTCAATTCACTAATCCAGCCCAACTAGTTTTCTCCAGAATGGTTGCAAAACTAGTTTAGCACCAATTTGAAGCTCGTCGATCATGCTTGACTAGTTTTTGTCCCCGATTTTTGAAATCAGTTCAGCTTGCTCGACTAGTTTGGCTATCTGCTCGACTAAAATAAACTAGTCAAGCATGCTTGACAGGGTAGACCGACTAGTTTAAAGCTAGTCAAGCATATAGCTGACGAGTTTTAGATTACAGTGTACAACAACAAACAGCTTGGGTATTGACGAGCTTAAATCGTATTTCCAGTACATTTATTTGCATTGTAAAATGAAACATATTGTATGCTAGATATTCTTTTTCCAAAAGATAGTGAGATTCAAATATGTGACTTTTCAGCTGCTAAGAGCCGTTAAGTCGGCAAATTTCGCTATACGGGGTGATATTATTTTTCAGATTTTGCAAATATAAAACAAATCCACATCTTAGTAGGGCCAGAACAGAGAAATATATAGCTTTTTGTTTTTATTATGAAAGTTTTTTTTCTCAGTTTCAGCTTGTACTCGTTGAACACATTGGACCCTAACTTTTTGGATAAACTTTAGGGGAAACACGTAAACAAATCGGCAACAAGGTTGAGATATCTGAACTAGTCGGCACTGTCTATTTCTCCAATAATTCTAAACATATGGATAATTGCCCTTATTCATGATTTTAGTCATGTTTCAATGTACTATACTAATGATTTTAAGACATCAAAATCGTATATGTTCCAGCAAGATACCCCTAATTTGATTTTGCCGACCAGTTCAGATAGCGGCAATCTTAGAGGTTTTATTTTAAACATTATAGCATTAACTTTGAAAATTTATAAAAACGAGGAAATGACCAGAAGCTGACTTTACGGCTAGTATGAGCTGCACAGTCACATATTTATGTTAATACTAAACACGATGGATAATAGAAAGCAAACATATAACATTAACATACGACCGATATTTATTATACGTGGGCAATTATTGCAGATCCAGATGCATGCTCATCTTAGAAATCGAGATATGATATCTAGATAGACGACAACTGTACAGCAGATCCGGGTCTGAAACTCGTGTAGCCACAGTTTACTGCAAAGCGATTTACAAATTCATCTGGATATGCACTCCCGACTCCCGAGTAGATAGCCTCATTGATAAGTTCAATATCTATTATATGATCGTGGACGCTGATTTTGTCAACTTTTGTTACCGGTAATTGCAACTGTATCTATGACTTTTGATGATTATCATTTTTTTTGTCATTAAGTCCAAGTGTCTTTTCACTGCAATAAAAGTTTTTCAACATCAAAGACGCCGTAAATGTTGATTATAATGTCACGGTGAGTAACAAGTACATTAGAGATAGATTTGCCAGAATCAGATTAGAATCAGATTTGTCCCAACAATGATGAAAAACTTTGAGATAAACACGTCGATGGATTCTCTATCCAGTTTGATGAACTCTATGTTACTTTGTGTAGGATAGGGGAGGCTGACTGTGTAAAATAATCATCATCATCTCATATTATCTGTTGTATACATGTATTTTAGAATCATCAGATTGATCAAAATGGTACGTTGTCTCCGTCTTCTGGTGCATGCATTCCTCGTATGAGGGAGGGGGTGAACAATCTATACTGTCAGAATTCGGTGCAGAAGCAGCTGCATTTAAGTTACCCTGATTCGGGCAGGGCACTACGACCCTTTCCGTTTGATACATGTATGCAGAATCAGTTTGATTAGTAGAAGGATGGGGATCAGGCTGTCTATCTGGTTGAGTGTAAACTGGGACTGCCGGGACTGGTTGGTAACATGCTGCCGGTGAAGGAGGAGGATCTGTCACTGCGGAAGGTTGATAGTTCAACTGAAAGCGAACTGGTCGTTGCAACTGTTGTTTTTGTATGTGTCGAATACAAATACATATACAATACAATACACCACATATCCCAATCATGGCAATAACTCCATACACAGTAAATCCAAAAACCAAAAAATCCGAATATGTATCCATGATTAACCCCCAATGATGGTTAGGGTGTGTGGTGGTTGGATGTGTGTGGGTGTTAATTTCCGATCGATGGCTGTATATTAAAAGCCTTACAAGGATATACAAACTTCAAAGATACTTAGAAGATGCTGAAATGTCTATTCATTAATGGAAGATGGCGAATGATGATGAATCATAGTGAAGTCTTCAAACACTATGTTTTGAAGCTATTTTGTAACATTTCGCAATGCAGTTAGATAATGATAAAACACTCAATATCAAGCACATTTCAAGCCAATGATTAACTATGTACGATATGTAAAATGTAGTATAAACATGACTCAGATGGTTGGGTTGGAAATAACAGAGCTTTCATTCATCTTGCAGTAATAAATTGTCTGTTGTAACACTGCACTGTGGAGCTTTTTACATACAGTACATTAAGATCCTGAAAATGTATATATAACATCGCTGAAACATTCATATTCAAGACGACTCCACTGCTTAATAATAGGCCACATCTCCGAGATGAACTCAATATTCAATAATACATCAGGCGGTGGTGAACATGACATAATGTCCATTCTTAAATCCCTTTAAAATCAATGTAAATTAATCTTTGTTTAAACTTTCCTTTTGCACCATATGTGACCGCCCATCTCTAACGAGCAGTAAAATGCAGCCAACTTCATTTTGCGCTACTGGTGAAAATGCATGTAAAGGTCGTAATTTGTCGAAATTTATTTTTGACAGATTTACAATTTTTGTGCTTAATTCAAAACACCAGCAAAGTTTCATTTCAAGTAAAGGATCATAAATATGAAATATATCTGTATTTTGTGCTTAAAAATATAATCCTTACTAATCTTTGAATGTGTTTATCTCAGTTATACATTTCATATACTTCCTGACAACCTTTAACGGTCTATAACGTGACTTCTTGAAATCAAGTGAAATTCATTGAGGTGTCATTTTAATCCTTATAACTTGGTCATTGCAAATACTTTTAAAAAGTGGAAATGACAAAAACCTGCGTTTATGGCTGGTTTAAGATGAACAGTTTCATATGATATTGTGAGCAGATTTTTGATCTTCTAAATAATAATTCTGTCAGTGCAAAGTACTTCACTAGTCTTCATGTAAAGACAAAACTATAAAAACCTCGTTCAGTCAGTTGATCTCTCCGTGTAAATGTCTTCAACGTCGAGAAGCTCAGCGGTCCACCATTAAGCCATGACCACCCTCCACTATCGTATACATATATAGATTTGTCAAAATAAAACCAGATTGGAACCAACAATGGTGAAATACTTTGAGATTAACACGTTGATAATTTTTTTTAATGTCCAGTTTGATAAACTCTATACCTTGTGTAGGACAGAGGAGGCTTACTGCGTAAAATAATCATCTCATATTATCTGTTGTATATTATAGAATCATCAGATTGATCAAAATGGTACGTTGTCTCTGTCTCCTGTTTCTTGCATTCCTCGTATGAAGGAGGGGGTGCACAATCAATGTTAGAATTCGGTGCAGAAGCTGTTGCATCTAGGTTGCCCTGAGTGAAGCAGGGTACTGCCGCTTCCGTTTGATACATGCATGAAGAATCTGTTATTTGATTAGTAGAAGAAGGCGGGTAAACTGGGGCAGACTGTCCATCTGATGGAGGGTAAACTGGGTGTGCTGATGGGGTTGGATAAACCGAGACAGTTCCAATCCCACCTACTAACTGAGGGCAATCAGGTTGGTAGCATGCTGCAGGTGAAGGCGTAGGAGCTGCCACTGCTGAAGGTTGCGTCAACTGAAAACGAACTGGTTGTTGTGAATGTTGGTTTTGTTTTCGCCGAATATAAAATCTACATGCACACATCACAATAACTCCAAATGCAACACATGCAACCAATAGTATGATACCATGTTCATGTGCCAGGTCGCCACAGTCTGATCCCTTCCAACCAAAGGGGCACCTACATTTGTTGTTAATACACTTTCCAAAAGTACAATTATTTGGACACCGTCCAGCTGCTAATGAAAAAGTACAGGAGTATATGCAAGAGAAAATCACCATTGATTTGGTAAAAGGTGATAATATATCCGAAAATGTAACTGCCATGGTGGTAGATTTTGTTTCTTTCCAATCGGTGACTTTATTTAAAAGGATATACATTTACAGTTAAGGCAAACTATCAGTATCTTCAAGATGCTGTAATACTCAATTATTGTAATATCGCAAATGATGATGAATCATAGTGATGCCTTCAAGCAGCATGTTTGAACACCATCAATCACCTTTCAAGTCAATTATTAATCTGTAAGATATGTAAAATGTAGTACATGACTCAGATGATAGGTTGGAAATAATAGAGCCTAATAAGTTGTCTGTTGTAACACTGCATTGTGCAGCTTTAGTATACAGTACACACAGATCCAGATAATATATAAAACCGCTGATATATTCATATTCAAGACGACTCCACTGATAACTTAAGCCATCTCTTAGATGAACTCAATATTCAAAATGCATGTGGCAGTGGTGGACATGGCATAGTGTATATTCTTAATAACGCCCTGCGGGGCAGGTTTTTTTCTCACTCCGACCCCGTCGTTCCCCGACAATAATTATTGTTTTCCCGACCCGCCCGACCCGATTAAAATTTTAACTTGCCCCCACCGACCCCGACCCGAAAGGATTTTGTCTAGACCGGACCGGTAGTTTTTCATGATTTCCCGGTCAAGATAGATATTTTCCCCGACCCGAGTTACCCCAAATTTCAAGTCATTAGAATGGTGTCTAACAAGGATTATGACATTATAGACACAGCGATTAATTGTTGCCCATTTTATTTTTACCCCGAACGACTTTTGCGTTTCCCTGACCGAATGTAAACTTTCCCCTACCCCGAGTAATTTTCCCCGACCCGGTCGACCCCGGTAATATTTTTCCCGTACCGAACCGAAAATAGCTCAAAAAATATTCCCGACCCGGTTTCGGACCGGTCCGGTCCGGGAAAATTCGGGGTTTCGGGTTTCCCCGCAGGGCCTTAATTCTTAAATCCCTTTGAAAGTAATGTAAATTAATTTTGCTTTCAACTACCTTTTGCATCATATTATATTGTAAACAGATTTTTAATCTAAAATCATTTCTGTCAGTGCAAAGTACTTCAGTTTTCATGTAAAAACAAAACTGATAACCGTTCCATCATATGACCTCTCTCTATGGAGCTCGAGAACGTCGAGAAGCTCAGCTGTCCACTATTACGCCACTCCTACCCTCCTCTATAATATAGTTATCGTAAAATGTCTCGCTTATATTTACACTATTATAATAACCGAACGTTGAGTCTTCTGTCTTTAAGGAGTGTGATTCGATTTTAAAAGAATTAATTTCACTTTGAAATAAATGAGCAGACATCACTAACGCTTGTTACGATGTTTCAATAAATACAGCTTGTCAGTACTGGCTGTATTTACACGTTTAACTGCTTTATTGTTAAGAGCAATAATGTATTTCACACTGAGTTGGCTATTTTACTTCACTGCGCAATTCTAATTTATGGTTATAATAATTAGGAAAAACTGTTCCACTGATATCTCAAGAAGGAGTTTTGTCTCGCATGAATTTTTACGTGGGTAATAGGAAAACTATGGGCGATATTTTAGTTCTTGGATTGCTAGTTATCTAGATTAGTCCACAGGATACACCTGGGGTCCAGAACAAAGTCAAGTTACAAGCCATGCATAAAGCACAAGCCGGTTGCACCAAGATCCATGAAAATCAGAAATTGAAGCAATCTGACCAAGCTCCTTTAAGTTGAATCTGGGCATCAACATGGCACTGGCTGTATTTACTTTGATGCTGATTTGCCATCTCAGTGGCGACTTTGGTACTCGGCATCATATCAACTCTTTTTTTAAGAAATCATAAATTTCACAAAATGAAGCCAAATTTGTTGTGATTGTTTGGGCGAACCAATTAATAGAATACGCTCTTTATGAAGCAAAACTCTATAGATCTACACTTATGTTATTTTGTATACATTTTTCTTAATCTTGACTGTGTTTGTTTGTTTGGTTGGTTGTTTTTGTTGATTTGATAATTGTTTTTCCTCGAAAAGCACTGGAACATTTTTCTTTTTGTTCCCATCTTGACTATCCTCTTGTATCTCAGTATATACAATTTCCAGGGTGTGTGTTTACACTCTTCGTTCGTAGCTAAACAATAGATTTTCGAACCATAATCATTATTGTGCAAATTAAAATGCCATGTCACATGATATAGAACTAATTATTAGAGCACAATATT
>JXSR01S075171.1:35085-49311 GCA_000969725.1 Ophiothrix spiculata | reverse complement strand
TTTTGTAACCGACAAACGTGACTATCTTATGTGTGCCTGGAGGTATAATCTCTTAAACTTACATCGGTAATCTAAGTCATCCGATACATAGAGATCTTGTAGAAGTGGTTCATCATGAAGCTTCATGACCCGGTATCCTAAATAGTAATAACAATTACAGACACTGCATCCAGGGTCCGATTTTTTGAAATGTCAATTGTGATTGAGCTATCTTATATTAGTAAAATAAATCATCATCATCATCATCATCATCAACATCTTTTTCTTCTTCTTCTTCTTCTTCTCCTTCTTCTACTTTTTTCTTCTTCTCAATTCTTCAATTTGTAACCCTTTTGTTAATACTATTCATTAGAGTATTTTTTTTTCCATTTTTCAAAGATAAAATAAACAACGTGGATCTTAAAAGATGTATTTTTGTTTTATCTCCATTCGGGTTTTAGAAGAGATAATCCACACATTGCAGATTATATTGCTAAAACGCCTACACAGTTTAACCTGCCGTATTTGGTAACATCAAGTTGAAGATAAAAGACGTCTATTGGTGTTACTGCTTTTAGATTTAAATAAAAGGAAATACGCCCACATCATTTTCTTTTGCTTTATCGGTCATATTTTCATCATTCCCTCTTTTTTTTACATCAGTTTTTTCCCTGATGTAATATTTCTAGTCATATTGTTAACTTCGATGGCCATTACTTTTGACATACATTTCAAATATTAGGCCGAATTCATAAAAGTAGCAATTGCTAGTAAAAAAAGACATTAAGGGTACGAGGAATCCATATGCTCAGGAAAATGTTAATCCTAACTATTTTTCAATGGTGAAAAGATAAATAGTTTCCACTGCCTTTGTGGGGACTCGAACCATGGGTTATGGCGGGGGTTAGTCATGCATTACGAAGCGAGAGATTAACCGCTGAGCTATCAAGGTAGCGTTGAGATTGTGAACTAAAATCTAAAACATAAACATTAGAATGCCGTATTTTTCTTTTGTTTACATAAAAATTGCAATTTTTGCCTCATTGGAATGCTCAATTTGTAAGTAAATTATGCAAATGCGTATATCAGACAAAATGTAGATAATGTAGATATTTAAAACAGGAATTCACAGGGCAAACAGGGCAAACTCAGAGTCGTAATTCACGTCCGGATTTTCGGGCAAAACAACTCGGGTTTGTTACATTATCATTCAAAATCAACTCAGCATATTTATAAAATATTGTTTGTAATTCAATAAGAAATATCAAGCCTACAATCTGTCAAAATTTCAAACAAAAATTGTTCGAACATCATGAAATTATGAGGTTTCGGCGAAAAAGGGTCAATTTTTTCGAAGTAGTCTTTAGGCGTTATTTTGACCTTGATAATGGACGAGTGAAATCACTAGTAAAGTTATATGTATAAACTAGAGACTCTATTCAATATTTACGCTAAAAATTGTGATATTCTGATGAGTGTATGTAGGTAAAAACTTGCAGTAAACATGACATTCAGCCGAGCTAGACGTTTTTAGGGACTGTAGCCTTAAGAAAAAGCAATAGCTAGACTAGAAAAATATTTAGCCTTAGCAATTGCTTAAAAAAACATATTCAAAAAACGACCTTCAGCTTGGACTAATACCTTTTTCTTGACTGGGATCAACCAAGACAAGCAAAAGCTACCATACAAACAAAAGCCAGACTAGCTTTTACTTACATGAAGCTAGAAATTGTTTTGTCTACCGCGTGATAGTTTTCAGAAAAAAATGTTACAGCAAGTCACTCCACATTTTTGGTATCAATATGTCACAATTTCCGACAAATAGCATGTTAAGAACACACACCACAAAAAGATCGCCTATTATGCAAAACAACCGCCAGATCATGGCGGATATCTTGGCTATAAAGCGACTGGTTGCTTCAACTCTTGAATTTATTTTGAGATTATGATCAAGATGACAAGCCCACAAAGTGGCAAAACATATAGGGTAACCTTTATTTCTTGACTTGCTTGATGAATGGAATGAAGCTATTAGACCCTGAATATTTTGAAGCAGACAAGAATGGTGACCATTTAGTGGCCATACAGACACTCAACAAACTCTACGATCAAGGTGTCTGAAACGTGAATGTTTTGAGTTGATGACGTCATCAAAAGTTACCCATAAGCAACTCATTCCGACCAACTCATAACAAGATTCCAATTAGAAAATGAACTGGATTTTAACAACTTTGAATATTCATTCAAATAATCAGTAGATATTAGCTTTGAAGTTAACAACATAATCATGTTGTCCACACTTATCGTTAGATTCAATCGTAACACTGAACGCGCCGTATTCAAAAAGGAGCAGATGTTAGCTTGATTGCTGTTTCCTAAAAAAATATTTATAAAAATACTAAGAATTTCTTTTAATCAAAGGATTTAATTAAAAAACATGTTACCATTCTAAGTAAAACTAAAGAGTTTAACAATAATTATCATGACCTAGATTAATCAGTGCCTGAATCTCTTGAGATCCCACTCTATATTTATGACAGTCACGTTTAAAAACACTCTTCTTCACTGGGTATGCATCTGTTGATTAAGTATTTTGTGATTAAACGTAAATACTTCTCGGAAACAAGAAATTGGGCTAAATTGGTGTTCATTTTGACAGGTTCAGTGCAAAAACAATAAAATATGATCATTAATGCTTCATTAATGCTTCAGTCAAAGATTAGTCGGCCAAGTTCCGGCCAAGCTGGCACGCTACAGCAGACGAAACCCACATGATAGTTTAGCGAGTTAACAGAAGTACACCTCCAAGTTAATGCTGAGATCACATATAGAAAAAGTTCAGAAAAGGGAAATGAGTTGTACGGTGATTTTGGAAGCTTACCCTTTTCCGGATCAATTTTGATCCATATTCTCCTAAAATTTTATCCTTTTCGGATCAAACACACTCTTTTTTGATCCGAAAAGGATCAAATTTGAGGAGAATTTGGATCAAAAATGATCCGGAAAAGTGTAAGCTCATATTTGATACTTTATCGGATCAATTTGATCCTTTCTTTTTAAGAGTGTTGAGCACCGATCTCGCTAATATGGCTCGCAGATGTCTTAGAAAAGAAAAACGTTGGAGCGAGTTCCGGTCAAGACTCGCGCGAGCATCAACAAAGGTCCGCAAGGACTCTTAGTATGTTTACTACACTATTTAGAAGTAAAATCAATGCTAGGTACAAATGCCCGGGTTAAGATTATTATTCCTAGGAACAGGGGTCATAGTCCCCCGGACTATAATCTCAGGGGGACATTTAACGCTTTCACACCGGCGTACATGTTTTTTATTACATTGATATCGCTCATGCCAGTCACCAACTATCTTAAGCAATATCAATTATCAAATCTTACATCTTCCTATACTTTGGGTTATATGCTGAAAAAAAAAACACGCATTCATTTGTTAATAATTCAAAGATTTGTAATAATAACACTAATAATAATAATAATAATCCCACTTATATAGCGCTTTTTCCGATTGAACATCGGATCAAAGCGCTTATGACAATTATTACATTACATTACATTACAATACCAATAGAATACGGTCAGCTACAATGTCCTTGGTATCGATATACCATTAGACGGCGCTACTCGACTATATTCCTTGTAATTACCCATATATCGTTCGGGTCGACGAAGCAATGGAGACTAAATGCCTTGCCCAAGGGCATAACTCGTTGGCGCTACAGGGGCTCGAACTCACGACCTACTGATTATAAGTCCTGCTCTGTTCCGCTAGACAACACGAGCTCCCCACCTGATAAATAATCTGTCTGAAGCCAACGCATAACATTTTTTACTTTCGAAGTGCTATATTATAGTAGAGGATCGCTTTTGACACCGATGTTAATTTAACAAAATTATGTTGCAAACCCTCGGGTCCATAGGATATAATGCATACAATAGCGTACCTGCCGCCCCCCCCCCCCCCGACAGGAAAAAAAAAGAGGGAAAAGAGAAAGAAAAGAAAACAGAAAGAAAAGGACGTAGTCACTGATCAAAAGAAAACGAGTGGGTGTTTCAGAAAGTAACAAACAGATGCAGGAAGATGTATAATTTGAAAATTGATATTACTGAAGACCGAGGTGGTGAATGGTGTTGGAGATATCAGAGTAATGAAGAACATGCAATCTGGGTTACCATGGTTACTAGGGATATTGATGCTTTAAAATTTGGAATGCTGTCAAAGGATTTATTAAGGTTATACATAATTAGCTTAAGAACGACGTGACCGTTTTGAATCCTTTTTTTAAACCAAGAAATTTTCAAAACACATTATAGGGTGAGTTTTTCTGAAGCCACAATATACACTTTTCCCCCATTCACACCATAAATGTGGGCTTTACCGATACCATTTTTACACTAGGGTGTGAAAAAGTACCCCCTTTCTTGAAAATGACTGTTTTCGATTCCCTTAACGGTTTCACCTGATTCACCGTTAAGTCCTCGCTGAATTAGTTGTACTGATCTTGATGACATTAATAGAGGCTTTGCACGTGTCGTCATATCATATTCACAACACCATTTTCATGATCCGGTAAAACAAAGAGTCCCGTCATATTACAATCTTTTCGCAGTATCAAGAGACCTAATGATGACAAGAATATACAGTTCATTTATTTAGTTTAATTTTCAAGTCATGATTTGAAGTCAATCACGAGTAACAGCTGATTTTGATGTCTTGTTCACATCACAAACTAGTCCGCGCTCCACCAAGATGGCGTCGAAACGGTCTGCGTGTATGGTGCGTATCGCGTCGTGCAAACCCTCTATAAGGTAACAATCGCGAGTCCGCTAGTACTATACTTTGATCAACGCTAAATAGGCGGGAATTATGAGGTTTTTCTTCATCCGTAAACATAATCCCACTTACACCCGCGCCGTAGATACTGACGCGCAAGTCATACGTACAACGCGCGCCGCGTCTACTGCACTTCCGTTGTGTTCAGCTAAGCGCACGCTTATCTATATATATTAATTCACGGCGTGAAGAGGCAGGCCTATTTAGTGTTGATCAAAGTATAAGGTTCGCTTGTCGAAAAAAAGAAAGGTTCACCAGTCTGAAAGAGTATTTTCGTAAACCTGAGAGTTCGCCTGTCCGATTTTTTTAAAAAAGAGTTCCGTAAGTTTAAAAATTTGTGTTCACTAGTCCGAATTCAAAATATAAGGATTAAAGCAATTTTTGATTTCGGACTAACGGACCTTATTTCATGTTCGGACTAGCAAACTCTATTTCATTATCGGACTAGCGAGCCTTCGGACCTACAATGCTAACGGGCAGTAGTTGAAGGTACATTATGTATTTAAAACCACAAAGAATAGTTTTTGTAATATACTTCGCCAAAATTACTCGAGAGAGGGCTTCAAAAATGGGTCGATATTATATATAAGGTAAGTTATATTAACGAAATACATTGACCTGACTATGTTACACAACTTCACCTACACAAATTCACATAAGATTTTAGACTACAAACAAATGCGTGGGTACTACAGAAAGTAACAAACAGACGCAGGAAGATATATAATTTGAAAATTGATCTCACTGAAGACCAAGGTGGAAAATGGTGTGGGAGATGAAGCACATGCAATCTGAGTTATTGGGGTATATTGATGTTTCGAGATGTGGGATCCTGTCATAGATTATATCAAGCGGATATTGCATCCTCTCTGATATAAGCGTATGATTTTTGAAACCTTTAAGTTAATCGTAAAAGAGCCGGATGGACGGAATCTCCCCCCCCCTCCTCCGACATTTTTTCAATATACCTCCGCCGTTTGTTATTTGTTCGCGTTGAAACTTCTTGACTTTTTTTTAAAGTCTTGCGCTTATTTTAAGACCATTTTTGTGAAAAATCGGACCTAGGGTTGCGATGTGCCGTTCCGTAATCGCACGGAGGGTCAAACGAAAAATTGACCAAAAACTGATTTTCAATTGAAATTTTCAGGATACATTTCCACTATGTCTTATCTTATTTATTTGTAGTAAGAACATGTAAAAGTATACTTTGACTCACATTATTGCTAAAAAATGCAACCTTTACCTTGAACAAATTGCGAAAAAACATGATTTTAGTACCCTACACTTGATGTTTCGTCAATCGGTTTCCGAGATCGTAAGGGGGGGGGGGGGGGGGGTGGCAGAAAAGCCTGGCTCTTTTAGGGTTATACTACTTTATACTTAAATTAGGTCAAGAACGACTAGGTGGATTTGGTTATTTTTCTACAAAGAAAAGCGTATAGTTATGTTTGATTTGAAGGCAATGGGAATGTACTTCACGTGCTAAAACTAAGTGGTCCCACTGTTCTGCAGATACATTGGTGCATCGGGATGCATCGGGAATTCATTCACGATCCAGCGCCGATACATCGGGAATTCATTGTGAGTGCATATGTAAAGCTTCATAGATTTGTCGCATATGAGAAAATAATCGTAATGCTTTTCCGATGTTTTGCGTTGTCTTGATTCTCCGGAGTTTGTCGCGAAAGGTTCTCCTAATCATCGCTCGAACTTTGATTCGTTCAAATTGCAATTTGTCATTATAAACTTATTATAAAGTCATTAAAGTCATTATATGACTTTGGCTAGTATTTAGGGTAAGATATTACATTCGTGCGTGTAGTTCTAACCTATGACAACTTACCACGTTGTAATAGCAATGTATCAGTCTTCAGTAATATGATTTTTCAAATCATATCTTATACACTGTCTCAATGAATTTATACATCTCGTTGTAAGGATTAATATTAAAAATCTTACTTGTTGAATAGTAATACACCCACGCGTCTTCTCCTTTACTGCATAATGAATATCCGAGTGTTAAAGTAAGTTTGTATTTGCAAAATACACCATTTTATTGTTTAGGTTACCTGCTGTTAGCAATGTCTGTCTTTTAGGTACTGTCTGTATGTCTTTCTTTCCATCTATTTTCTCAAAATCTGAGGAAGAACGAGTTTGCGTTCATTAGGCCATCCGAGGTCAAGGTCAAAGATGGGATTGTTTTTGTATTTAAGGATGAATGCGCATAACTCCCGAGACTCATGCATCGATCTCTACCACACATGGCCACAACCCCAAGGAGCGTCCAAATGGGGGCCAGTAAAGGTCATCCAAGGTCAAGAGTTCCTTTCAAGGTCAATCACAAATATTCAAAAAGTTGACCCGCAATCATCCAAATATCATTTCAAGGTCACTGCCATAACTCATCAACCCTTGACCTTTCATGGACCAAACTTGAAGCATGAATAGCCATTTGTCCAAGGTCAAGGTCAAAAGTTCATTTATATAGTAAGAAATCCCAACATATTGAAAAAGTTGACCACAGGTCATAATAGTTCAATTCTAGGAAATTCTTTAGGTGATTCGAGGTTAAGGTATAAGGTGGAACGCGTGTGTATGTTTTGGGTATATGCTTTAATTCCAACATATCATAATAGAGTATGAAACATTGAAACGTGGGCATAAATATTATATTCTACGACTGTTAAAAAATTCATCATTCTTATTTTAAAATATAACACGCTTAAATTGCTTATACATTATATCCTATAGTATTATATGGGGCCAATGGTTTGCAACACAAATTTTCAAAATGAACATCGGTGTCCAAAGCGATCCTCTACTATGTATAGCTTTTCGAAGGTTCAAAAACAAATATTAGACGCTGGCTTTAGACAGATTATTACTCAGATAATTTTTAATTACCAACAAATAAACGCGTGGATTTTTCAGGAAATAACCAAAAATAAAGGAAGATGTATAGTTTGGAAATTGATATCGCTTAAGATAGGTGTTGGCTGGCATGAGAGATATCAATGTAATGAAGAACATGTGGTCTGTGTTAAAAAAAAGTATATCGATAAAGCCTTTGACATAATTCCCCTTTTTAAAAATAAGTGGAACTCTGTCATAGCCAGGCTTTATCATGCACGGCAAGAATCATGTGTCTAAAATTAAAACGTTTTTTGAAACACATGCCATACTCTGAAGCGGGGCAGCGGGATTTGGTGGTCACATACCCGTGTAAGACGTCAAAAGCATCGGGGTTCTATATCATCGGCGAAATCCAAATCGTTTAGGACTTTGGCATGGTGCTTCATGGACCGACGTGGGTGAGTTACCACTCTGGTTTCAGTGTCTTCAACAGTATTTTTCAGCAGGAAGTCAATCAGCATGATAAAGAGAAAGGGAGCCAGGACGTATCACTACAATACACCTCTTGACATTAAAAATCTCCGAAATATGTCCGTCTACAATTACACATATTGCGTCAAACAGCTTCTCAGGGATGCCATAGTGCTACAGAAAGGTGATGGTAAGTGGAAGTGGGTAATTCTGTAAGGCCTCCATGACTCTTTGCAGGATGTGGACTTGGTGCGCGCAGCTTCTGCCTAGGCGAAATACAGCCTGGTTGTTTCTGGGATCAATATGATCTCGAATTATGCTAACAATATTTTATTGTAGACTATGGGCATCAGGGTCATTCCTCTGTAGTTTTTCATGCAGCTGAAATCCCCTTTCTTTGATAGTGGGACCATAATGTGTGTTGTCTATTGCTCGGAAGGTGTAAAACTTCGACACAAAATTTATGGATAATCTCAACCATGACATCGCCGCCATTTCGTAGTGCTTTTGCTGAGATAGCATAGTCCACCACCAGTGTCCGGTTTTTTTTTTCATTCCCTTTAATTGCTGTCCTAGATTCTGCAAGGGTTGGTGGTGTTATTCTCTGCCTTCCCAACTGCAACATTTAGGTCTTCCATTTTGGCTTACTGTTGTCTGCGACAATGAAAATGAACTTTTGAAGGTCTTTGAATGTATAGCTCCAGGATGTAGCCTAATATACATACCTTCGAGCACCCGGGGGCAGGCGAGATCGTAAAGTTCTTAGCACGTTTCTTGTTTCCTGAACTACTTGTCTCTTAAGTGAAACATATCCGCTCTATATAAAGGAGACGTTCGTCAATCTTTTTAGTTATAGAGATTGCATTCAAATTCTGACATGCCTTTGGTAAGGACTTCATCAATACGCTAAATGAAGCTTTGTAAAAGCTCAAAAGTACCAAAAGAACCAAGTAGAAACTAAAACATATATGCAAAGCCCGATTCCTGTTAGCGTGAATACGCTACCTGTTTTAATTGCTTATTTTCCATCAATACGATACCAACCCTGTTATATAATTTTCCTATAAGAAATTTAAAATAGGAAATTGTACTTTACTTTCTCAAATGCTAACCTATTCCTGCTAGATACCTCTAATGTGATTTTGTCAAATAATATATACATCCCATACCTGCCCTCTCCCGGGGCCTCCTCCTCCTCCTTCACCGCTCTAAAAAACTTAAACAGAACAATAGATTTATACGATCAAATCACAGCTAGTAATTTTTTCATGATAGAGAAATGAAAAGTTTACTATAAGCTTGTATATTAGGCTACACCCTGATATATCAATACCTTGATATTTGTTATCAACATATCAAAATGTTAAACCTTAAAAGAAATTGAATCAATTTGAAATAAATTAAGAATTATTTTTCCTCTGCTTTTATGTTTGTCATTTCTAATATAAAAGCAGAGGAAGATTAATCTTATAATATCTTCTACAAAAGCAAAACGAAAATGGATTGTTACCATTGCAAACTCCGAAGTGGGGATAATCTATACTTACTGACTCCAATCACTAATGGGTTAACACAATATTTTACAAAAGCTTACAAAATGCAATGTTATGCATTTGCAAAACATTTAAACTAAGTTGTTGTTTTCGTTGATACATTGATGGTCTAATACTATTTCCAAGCACCAATTATGACGAAGAAATTGGTAGCTAATATTCAACGCGTTCTTATCCCTCCTGCTAGACTTGATACAAGTCACATCAGTTTTATTACCATCGGAGTGAAGTTTGTAAGATTGTAAGGCAGTGCAGGTAGACGGCAATTGCCAGGGGGTAGGAATTGCGTCACAAAGCCTGAGCACAACCGTTTGTGCCTACGCAAGTATCGTCCGTATAAATCTACAGCAAGATAAATGAGACCCCTACTAGAGAGTCAATATAAAATGACACAATGGAGTTAGTTGATCTACCAACTCCAGCGGATTTAGGTTGACACAAACATTGCTTTACATTATCTGAAGGAATCGCAACTTTTTGTTAGATTTTCAGTTTTGCATTGTGTACAATGGCGCATTGATGTTGTTCGAATTCTATTCCACCTTCCCCTGGCAATTGCCTGACCTCCCTGTTTTCTCATTCCAATTTGTGTAGGTTTTTTACACGGCATTTTGGGTGTTTCTAGAATGATATTTAATTGAATTTTGTATTCATGAATCTGATCAAATGAAGTGCTAAGATTTTTTATTTTTGTAATTGTCATCATGATTTCATTTCAAAGATTGACTGATTACCAGTTTTGTGCAATTTTGAAATGAAATAGCGAATCGTTCCAATTATAAGGGAAACTTGCCATTAAAGCTGTGGAAGATATATCAGGTGGTTTTCATTTCACATTATACCCATGGTATGTAGATAATCTTGAGCTAAATAAACAGAAACCAGGTGCATCAATAGGGCTCCTTTGTTATGTTAAATAGAACATAGTGAACCTTTATAAGTTATTTACTTATATTATTCTGGTCAACTTAATTAAGTGGATACAATCAAGGAGGATGAATATAGGAGATGACACTTCGCAGAAATCGTGGCTCTAATTTTTGTTTAAATTCGGACAAGAATGACAAATTGACAAATCTTGGTGAATAATTGTAGCAGAAAAGTAAAAGAAAAATATAAATGATTTTTAATTCCTTCCACGTCTAATAATGATTGTATTATATCACATTTATAGTCTAAAGATTACACGGGAGATTATATAATTGTCTCGCGTCGTAGTAATTTGGTAGTCCTTTTCAAGCCTTGCCTAATGTAAAGCAACAACAATGATATTCAAGGGCCTTAAAAACAGTGTAGCATAACGAAGGTCGTTGATCGAATTTCATTATTGATCTGACTCCTGGGCTGATCCAGGATGTGTCAATCAACACAATATACATTGTGAAAATCCCACTTTGATATGGACAATTTCTATCATCCTGGGTGAGTATAGAAGGCGTATGAAATTGGAGCCACTGATGACGTCATCAGGAAAAATCGTTAACCAGCGACCATTGAGAAATAGTAATCAAAGATGTGAAATATATGGGGATACAGTGTCAGGGGCCTGATACAATCTTCATAGGTCAATAAGCAGTGTACAGATGGACCCCAAAAATGCGTTTTTATTATGAATTATATTACTTTAAACTTACGAAACTGTTGCCAAAAGGATCATTGGGTCCTCGAGTCATGAAGGGGCATTTGTTAAATCATTGTCATTTTGCTTAACATTGCTTAAGTATTTTCTTGATGTTTTTCGCAATGTAAGAACAGTGGTATGGTTAATCTCAGTGTATTTTCTCCCACAGTGGACCGAGCACAGGTAAAATATATTTTACGGGAGAAACAAACTTGAAAATGTTTGATAAATCCAAAGTTTTCAAACAAAATCTAGATTTTGGCATCAAAATATCATCGTGTGTCATTTCACTAAACACTTATGTTTGATTTCTAAACCACAGTGTCAATACTCTAAACACTTACTTGTCTAAACATGTTTTTGCCTTCACTTTTTACACACACTTTTTACAGTAATTTTGATGTCGGCATCCAAAGGGCCAACTCCGGGGGCCAACTTTGATTTTAAAAATAGGCCTACTATTCCAGATATTTCATTTTTTTTCTCATCAAAGTGCAGTCTAATAAACATCAGCTTCACTTTTTACACCGTTCACATACGGCAAATCGGCATGTGACACGTTTTGAACCAAGATAGATGATAGCTGTACGTGAACTTTTAGGAGAGTTAAGACGTAAGGGTTCGTATTCCAGAAACGTGTCTAGCTAATCCGTGGTTGTAATTTCTCGCCAACATAATAGCTCATTGAAATGTTCCACTTTGAAGCTGCGACAGTACGTATCATAATTTCCTGGACAGTAAACTTGAACCGTGTTTTTAATAGCTAAACACCATTCTGGAATACGGGCCAATGTATTAAAAGCATTATTTTTTGCAGATTGTGACAAGCATATATTTGAGCAAGAAGTAGATCCGGTATGGTCATTAATTATTTCTAATTTGTTGAAAATATAAAGTGGTTGTTGCAGTATAGTGCACTAACCCTCTTTTTGCACACTCGCTACAGTGCACCTTATGTCAAAAGATATATACCTGAAGGTTTTATATGACCATCAACACCAAAACATACGTTTAACAACTCATATAAGGTATACATTATCGGTATTCACTACACGCTGCCAGGGAAATAACACAAACTCTAATAAAGGGGAATGTAACCGTCACCTGCTTGTAAAGTATTGCTGGTCGACGTTCGTAAGGTTCCGCTAGGGTCCAGTGCAACAACGGCCAATAAATAAAAACCCCAATTTAAACAGTGAAGACATGAATGCTTCTTCCAACTAAATCCTACCAAAATACCCCTTCCAACACACCATCCACTCAAAAGAAAAGCTAGGAACCTATCTAGTTTTGATTTCCTAGTCTGTTTAATATGTATAATTTGACGCGGATAGCGAGCTCTTAAAGCCATTAACGCGTTGTTGTTTTCCTGACTACTTGTCTCTGGAGTGAAACATATCCACACTGTCTACAGGAGACACTCGTTAATCTTGATAATCCAGGTAGCCTTCAAATTCTGACATTTACTAATTAAGAACTTCATGAACAGAATAAAAGCAGAACGCGTTACATCTAAAGGTACAACTTGTCGGCAAACCCGATTCTGAGCTACGCCAATCTAAAGTTGAAAATGAGTGAAAAATGGTCGGGAGATTAATTTTTAGATATCGTAAAACATAGGTTCTTGAAGTATAAATGAACTTGTTTCCTGAAAAAACCCTCTAAATGTGAAAAAAAATTAGTGTTTGTGAACAAATCAGATCCAGTTATCGCTGAAAATTTCCATGGGATCGTCACTTGAGTACGAACTATGACAAATTTGCACGACAAATATCAGCGCATTCAGATCATTTTCCATAGCAAATTTCGTATCGCCGTCTTTGTTACAGTCTCTATTCCTTAACATAAACATTAGTACTTTTTTTTTCAAACCCGAGGAAAATATGAGGACCTTCCAACCATACCTTCCTTCCAATGAGATTTTTGCACAGGATTCTAATGAGAGGGTTTAATAATAAAACATAGCACAATTTAGCAGACCTCCTCCCACTTTTTCATTTCAGATAAGTTTCATCACTAAATCACATTAACCTCTACAAAAAATCCCATTAGAAGCAAAGCATAATAGGAAGGTCCTGATATATTTTTTTCTTTCTTTCTTGTCTCTTTTTCTTTTTTTGAAACCAATCTTGTTTTTGATAGAAATATACATTAGTTTGATTTTACCAACAATGTAGATATCCAGGTGTTACCGATTTATGTTTCCCACTGTTCGCAGAAGTTATAACATTTCGATAGTTGGGCAAACGGGGTAGCAAGATATTTTTCTGCAATGACGAGAAAGTGCTTTTTCATGCATTTGAATCTATAGCTCGCGGGTTTAGCTTAACCCTTACCCTCCTACGTACTACAAAGTACTAGAGTAAGAAATCAAGAATTCACAGACGGCGAATATAAATGATCAGGAAATTGCTGTCCGGGCAGGCCGCGCTCGGTGGCTTGGTATAGCTGGACATTGGGTCGGGATAGCGGGGGTCAGGGGTTCGAATCCCAGGGGTATCCGAGGGGAACCGGAAATTTTTTCATGACGTATTCTGACTTAGACTGTATTTAAGCGTGCGAGAGTAAGGGTTAATATGAACAGTTTGATGTGGCAGGCTTTGAGCACCCGGGGCAAGGCGAGCTCTCAAAGCCATTAACACATTGTTGTTTTCTGGACTACTCGTCTCTTGAGTGAAACATACACACACTATTTAAAGGAGACGTTCGTTAATCTTGATAGTCGAAGTAGCTTTCAAATCCTGACATTTAGTGACTAAGGGAATCATCAATAGGAATAAAGTGGATGTTTTATATTAGGTATAATACAGTATCATGATAGTAATAAGACATATGTAAAGAAAATACATTTTAACTTAATTATGATATGAAAAAATACTTCTTAGCGAGAAAGAGCTGCCTAT